>JASSUY010050041.1:5616-17619 GCA_032466535.1 Forpus xanthops | reverse complement strand
ACTTGTTCCAACAGTTCCATGTCCTTTTTATGTTGAGGACACCGGAACTGCACACAGTACTCCAAGTGAGGTCTCACGAGAGCAGAGGGGCAGGATCACCTCCCTCAATCTGCTGGTCACACTCCTTTTGATGCAGCCCAGGATACAGTTGTCTTTCTGGGCTGCAAGTGCACGCTGCTGGCTCATGTTGAGTTTCTCATCAACCAACACCCTCACGGCCAGCACAGTACGAATTCTCACTCTTTTCTTAGACCTGCCGAGGCTTCAACCAATGCATAAACCTGTTATTTACAAAGTTGCACTTGTAGCAGTCAAGGGAGAAGACTAGAAAAAAACACAATCTTGAGAGGCAGTAACCTGTGCTAATGAATTAGTTTAAGGGCCCATATGAGTAGGAAATAATAGACTGTTGTATTTGCTTTGGGTTTTATTTGTCACCGATGCACAGCCAATCACCAGATCAAGTGCTAGAGCCCTTTTTCTTATACTTAAGTAGTTTCTGGTCGTACAGTCTTACCCACATATCCGGACGTTGCTATAAGCTAGTGTAGTTGACGTAAGTGGTCTTATGTACCATGCAGGTTTATTACAGGGTAGTGGTACACAACCTTTGCAAAGTAACTAAAATACTTGGACTGTACCTTCTCCATCTTTGGTTGTTACAGCTTCCCTTGTCAGCATGGGGACACTGTCAGGGCTCAGATGGCAAATGATTTCTCTGCTGGTTTACTTTTTCTCCAAAACCAAGTTTTAAGTGTTTTTCTTCCCCCAAAGATTGAAACAATGGAAGTAGCTTGACTTGACAGTATCCTCAAGTGTGTGCAAAAGATGTAAACTTATTTCTCATTAGAGTAATTCAGGCTGATAGACTTAAGAAATAATGTGACAGCATCTCTCATGCCTTTTATTTTTCTTTTTTTAAGAGTGTTTTTTTTTGAACTCCAAATAGTAAAATAAATGTCTTGTGAGTGAATACTTTATGAATAGGAAAAAGCCTTGCTAATCAGAGGGTAAAAATGACCCAGCTATAACTATAGTTTTAAATAAGTGCATCTTGAAAAGAGATAAATGAATGGTGCTGTCTCTGCTGATGTCTCGTGATTTTTATAAATGTGGTTCAGCACCTCTGGAAATTGTTTTGCTATTTCAGACTAGTTTTTTTGAGCAATAAGAGTATATACCATTGTGTGCATTTTTTTAAGCACTGCTATGGAAAGGCACTTTTCTGTATCTTTCAAAATGTTCACAAAGTTCTGTTTCTACTATTTTTGTGCTTATCAAGTGTCCTTAAAAGCATTTGCATTGTCGATCTAAGCACGCTCAGTGTAGCTGGCTAGCAGCTCCACAGGAAGGTTGCTGAGCTACACCACAGTTGATGGTGCTGTATTTTTCAACACTGGTCTCCTGCTGCTTTGTGCTGTACACAGCTCCAGGGCTCACACCCACGCGTGGAGTCAGAGGTGCAGAGCCAGAGCCGAAAATCCCCAGCTGTTACCCAGGGTAGGTGAGTGGCCGCATTCCCTGGCTCCCTGGCAAGGGGTACCTGGGCTGATGCAGCTAGCTTCCGGGTGAGAGCAGCCAGCGAATCCTGCTTGCACCATCTGTTTTCTTTTCCCCCAGGACAGCTGTGTGTTAGTTCTCACTCTTTTGCTTTTGTTTGTTCGGTGTGGGTACCTCTGGGCTTTGGACTCAGCAGAGCAAATGTTTCGAGTGCAATTTCTTCAAAGGCATTTGAGCTTTGTTCTCTTTCCTGTGCCCAAGTTCATCACCCAGTATCTCTCCCTAGACAGTGAATCCATACTACTATTGCAGGCTGACACACAGTTTGTTGGGAGAGAAAAGTTTAATTCTTTCTTAAGTTTGCAGCAAAAATAACAAGCATCAGCAAAGGTGGCACCCTGTATTGCTTCTTGTTGCATCTTGCTTCCTAAGCCAGTAATGATACAGAAATACGGTGCTCTCAGCTGAGCACTGAAATTTTGGCAACCTGGCTGCCTTTTCAGCTTATGAGACTCCTCATTGTAAGTTGCTTTTCAGTGTATTTACTGCTTTTGTGACAGTAAATATTTATGCCTTATTTGCAAGTAAGTTATTTTCCCCTGTGTGCACTGGTCTCCTAATTGCACCATTATATTTATTTAAATCAGAAAACTGAGGGATCAGATCTCACACACACAGGAATAATCTTGCTGCTTCCTTTTGGCACTGTTAAAATGAGCATGTGAGAGCTGAGCTTTCATACTCTGGACATAAAGGTAGCAGATGCTTTGATCCTAAAACACTGAGAGTACAGCTGTTGTTGTGTTACATGATGAAGCATGAGCTTTGACACTTACTAAGGTCAGGGTGCTGGGGAAAGCCCTGCTGCCCCAGGGGCAGCTGAGGGCATGCAGCTGTGTTCATAAATCTGGAACAGATTTGGTGCTCATTTCCTCTCTGCCATGCAGCAGGGTGCCTCCTGTTCTGGCAGGTTTCTGTGCCTGCAGCACAGGTGTACAAAGCAGGGAGCCAGTCTTCTGAGACACTTCAGGTCTTGGGGAGTTGCTTTGGAAGGGAAAACAAGGCTCTTGCAGCAGCACTAAGCTTATAGGAGAAACTATTTAACAAACTCCAAAGAAGCCCGGTTCTAAACAACCCCAGGTACCATGCTTGAGGTGGATGTGCTGGGGTTCTGTTTAGTCTTTCAAAACGTGTGGCTGAGGGAGGAGATTAGGCACAAGTCTCACAATAAAATAATCTGCTGTTTTCTGTGGAAGAGGAAAGCTCCTGCTCTGCCCCTGTGGCAAACCACCACTGCTTGCTCAACTTGGTGCATGACCTCAAAGCCAAAGAGCTCCTCTCCTGAACAGTTTCCTGCACATCAACAGTGGCTGACTGGCAGGCACATCAAGGAAACAAAGCAAAGGTACCTGGATCACTTTGGCTTCAGGTCTGATGGGAGAGGGAGCAGTTTTTTTTTCAACAAGTGCATTTTAGGATTTTCTGTTCTGGACTTGCACATTGAAATGTTTTTGTAGTTCATTCTGTGCCCTTAAGCAACCAGATAAATTAGAGACAGTGTGGCCAGTTTTCCTTCAAGTTAAAATTACTTTTCCCACAGCTTAAAGGAACCAAAAGTGCCATTTCAGCAACAGAAGGGCAAAACAGAAATCTGGTTGTGACAGAATACTGCATAGACCTAAACTGGTTTACTTCATTGGTATCATTGCAGGTAAATTTGTTTCTTATTAATAATATAAAATTATATGGGTCTTATTGTATTATGTCAAATTCCTGACAGAAGGTAGTGACAATGCAGCCAGAGCATGTGAGTTCATTTTGTTTCTTCCTTTTTTCACTGTTAAGGTGTAGGTTTATGTACTTGTTCAAACAGCACTCCTCATTTGGAGGTGATGGGAATTGTCTTTGAGGGAGATGTTTTCCCACAGCCCATTTGTGGCTCCTGGCTTTGCATTCCCTCGCACAGTCAATCAGGACAGACTCCAAACCAGAGAGGATTTAACACGACAAGGGTTAGTTTCTCTTAGATGTTTCTGTAATGTGTGGGTGGGTTTTAAGCTTGTATGTTGGAAATGTAAGTTTGTCTGCAGTTGAGCAATTTTTCTTCCTGAATTATTTTTCTTCTTCAATTATGGAAATGCCTGTGAAGACTGACAAAACCAGTGTTACATTGCAGGGGTCAGTGCACTCTGATTTCTGTAATCCAGTGAGTCACGGGCTGTCTAATCTTGAGAATTTTAAAACACTAAACTGCAAATGGTGTGACAACACGTATGTATCCCTAACAATGTAAAGTAATTGATTTGCACTTGATGCATTTGCATTTGATGGCTATTTGGTGCTCTAAGGTGCTGAGTAGGAGCTCTCTGGTCATCAGAAGTGTGCATCTGCGGTGAAGAGAGCTAGAAAGAAAATTAGAGGAACAGGAGGAACAGGAACTAGTGCTATATGCACCATCCCTTGTAGCAGGGACTGACTTAAGTGAGGGAAATGAGAAGGAGCTTCAGTAACAGATTTTGGAATGCATACCCCCTCATTTAAAAGCTGAAACGTGACATGTATTTTAAGACACTTGGGAATTGAACCAGCTGTTCCCTACAGTGGAAAATAAATAGTTTCCTCCCACCTTTCTCAAGATGCCAAAGACGCATTCAAAGCTAAATTCCAGGTACTCAGATGTGCTTGCACCAGCCTCTGCCAGGACTGAAGAGCTGCTGTTCTGCAGAAGAACAGGGACACCACTGTTGGCTGTTGTGTGGCTCTTGCCTTTAACTAGCACTGGCAAGTGGGTACCCACATGCCAGGCAGGGACAAAGGGAAGTTTAGTTTAGTAAACAAACCTGTGCCCAAGGCTCCCTGCTGCTGATTGGCTGCAGCACTATAAAGTTTGTACTTCTGAAAGGAAAACTGAAGGCTTTGTCACAAGTTGTAATGGCAGATCTTGGGTCTCCTTTCTAGTGAACTGCAGTGGACCCAAAATTAACTGGAGCAGCAGGTTGGTTTATGGATTACACTAATTATTAGCAGCTGCTGCTGATGTTCTGTATAATATGGGGGATGCAAATGTAAGAAAAAGTGTCATTGCAATGATTTGTCTGTGCAGCAAACTTGTGCTGAGTGCTGTAAATACATTCATGTTTACTGCTTTAAAAAGAAAATTGCACATTTTATCTTTCAGTGGGATTGCCTCCCCTCTTCTTCCCTTTCCAAAAAGAAAAATCAAAGCTCTTTTAGACTGATAGCTTCAGGTTGGGGGGAGCTTTGCCATATTATAAATATATATAAATATATGTATAAATATACTTTTTTAAGCATGGGAGAAGACAAAAGAAATACTACATTATAGAATACCCAATATAGATCATTATAATGGAATATGCACAATCCAATAAAGATGTAGTTAAATTTAATAATCTGGTTTAATCCTCTGTTTTGCCATTTTCCTTTTTCATGAGTGCAGAATCCATACTGTGTTCTCAGGGCATCAGTGGTTCCCCTCTGTAGGGATCACATACCTGATGGGCTGCAGGTTACCAATTTATATGCTCACTCTCAATAAAATTGCTTTTTCTTGTTCCTTTGCATAGCTCTTTCCCATGGGTCAGAGCTGGCTGTACCAATAACATGGTGCACACCAGTCACAGGTCTAAAGAGGACCTGGTCTTAAGGCTCACCTTTTCCATCTGCCTCCTCCCTCAGGTGTGCAATCCTGTACAGCTCTGCTCATGCAAGAACAGCTGATGGCTGGTAAGTGCTGCTGCAGCCCCTCTCTGGGGTCCACAGTAGGGTATTTGGCTCTGTTAACCTCCACCTGGCGTATGATCCCATGCTGGCCCTGCATCAGTAATCAGCTTTCACAGCAGGGATTGGAAGTACTACAATTAGTGGCGATGACAGGAAATGAATACAGAAGTGGAGGGAAGAGCTGCTGAAGGTAGCAGGCTGGATGTCAGTACTCATACCTTTGCTATGGCAAGTAAGTGCTGCCCTTGTAGCTCCCCTGGGACAGGGCTCCTGCATATACAAGCAACTGTCTCTGGTCTTGCTCTGTTCAAAAGCCTGTATCCAAAGATAAGGATCATGACTCGGCAGTGGCATGCTCACAGAACGCAGTGTGTGCTTTGTTCTTTTTATTTAGGGCTCGTAACAAGAGGGTTTAGTACACGGCAACAGTTAATTCCAAGTACAATTAAAAAAATTTAAAAATTGGGTTTTTCACTCACTCGAAGGTGATTCAAATGGCACACACAATAAAACATTACTGGTGGCATACAGCTCCCCAGAGTCCTGTGGGCTTACTCATTTACAGTGGGCTCTGCACTCAGCCACTGCATCAGCAGTGCCAAAAGCAAAAGCACAGTGTGCTTCTCTGACTGCAAACCAGAGAACCAGGCATGGGGGGGGTTATCTGCTTTCAGAAAAAAGTGCATGGACAAAATCCATGTTAGACACTGACATTTCCAGAGAATTCATAGAAACTACTTGTCCATGCAAGTCGCAAAAGACACTTTTTCAAATGTGAAAAGAAGCACTTGTTCTTTACAAAAAAATCTCAGACATGTCAGCACTTTACCAAGGCGCTGTAATGGAAATGAATTTGCACAGTTCTTCCTCATTAGTCAATAGTGGTTGGATTCTTCCATGGTTTTAAGAGAAACCAAACAAATATACTGCACACATTTCAGCACAGTCACCATGCTGGTGTTCAGCAGGATGCTGGGTGTAAGCTTACCTCTGGACAACAGGCTGCTGCTGACCTTTGTAACATATCTTACAATAAGCAAAAGTGCTAATAAAATTTGTATGTTTAGAGTACCAAAAAAAAACCCACTTCCTGCATGGGCAGGACATTGCACAAAACACATTGGTGTTTTTCTGAATGAAACACCATGGCCTGTGAGTTATTCTTTGTAACAGCAGTTGGCAAACCTTGGCTGCATCTAGCTTTCAGCATCTGTCCCATGGACATGAGGTGGGTGTCCCACTATTCTTGCAGATTCTAAATGAAGTTGATCAGTAGTACTGTTACTACACACTTTCAGCTACAGGGGAAAAGAAAAAAAAAAAAAACTACAAACTGTTCTGTTCATGCACCATTCTGACTTCTGTGTAGTACCATTTTACCCACAAACTGTGGCAGTGCCTAATACTTGAGATGTCGAAATGTGGAAAAGGTGAATGTACCTGTAAGCACACCAAGTTCTTAAAAGTGGTGCCCCATGAGCCCCATAGCTCTTTATCTGACTGCCAGTGCTCAGTTTACCATCTTCTCCAGAGATCAGGGTTGTAAATACTTGCCTTAGTGAATGCAGCTTTTCTCACCGTCACTGTTGTTAACATCGGAACTGAAGTCTCTGCATGAGGTTTGCAATGCTTCCTGCAGTGCTCAACAAGTGACTTTATACTCTAAATGCAAATACTGTTCCCAGTAGAAGTCACAGCACTATGGTCTTTCCAACAGCATCCTCTTAACAGCTCCTACAAGTTGCCTTGCAAGACAATACAAATGCCACCTGTTTCACATGATGTCCTGTTCCACCCCTGGGAGGAGAAGCCCTGTAAATGCTCCCAGTTTACTAAGCCACATTGAAGTCCCATCCTTTCTGGAAAGGAAAACATTAAAGTTTCTTTTTGATTTATGCCTAAAGCCCAGCAACGTAACAAAGATCTCATTTCTAGGAGAGAAGCTCGTTCCCATCTCTGGTCAACAATATGTACGTACACACCAGGCAGGCAGCCTACTCTCTGCCAGAAGAGGAGCATCAGTCCTGCTGCTGCTTTGCTTTTCATGGTAAATGAAACACCCTAGATAAAAGTACCACTTTTCAGATGCTGCATTATTGCAAATGTCAACTTTGGCTGTCACCAAGAACCCATGGCAGCACAGCACGTAAATGCTCAGGAGCTGTGAGCTTTAATGAGAACTAGCTGAATCTAAGGCTTCCTGGCATCCACCGATAAGCCACACTGCCACAGACCACTGGCACTGTGGGCAGCTATGGTTCAAGACAGTAGCAATCTATCTCCAGCCAAATTCAGGAACATCCAACTCAACTAACCACAAAGACAACCTGAGTCACAGGAACATGGTCAGACACCTGGTAACCCTACCCTGCTCTGCCATCTACCTTGGGACCATGCTGTACCTCTTGTCCTCCAGTGAGAGCAATGGCTCTTCATTCTCACCAGTCAGGCCAGCAAGTCTTCAGGCATAGCTTCAGCTCTGGTACCTACTCCAGTCCATGGGCATGGGCATACCATCAGGATACTCAAGCACAAAATTTGCTGCTTGCCTGTTCTGCCCCTCTCAGCCCTCTGCTGCATCAGTGAGAGAAATAAAACATGAAGCTATTGTAGAAAAGTGAAAAAAAACAAAACAAATGTGGTGCGACATATGCCACCTTAGTCATGTCTCTGAGGCTGCAAAGAAGGCACCAACATAACCTGCTTCAGCACTAGACAGGGTCAGACTCATAGGACCTCCTCTAGCACAGGCACATGGCAGCGAGGCAGCAGTAGTTAATAGCGCTGGCCCTAGCAAGGAAGGAATCTTAAATACAGCAAACCAAGGCAAGACCGACCACTAGAGGATGCTGACCTAGTTCTGTGCACAGTAAAAATAGCTGGCTGGAATAAGGCAGCTCTCTCAAAGGGAGAAACACACTCATTTTGGCCATACAGCATTCTTTGGGCTATCCTGGAGCATCTTCTTCCCTCACCGCTCTTATGCATGCACACTGCTGATCAACAGCCTGTGATGCTGAACACATTCAGCTGTGGCAGCAAAACTCAGTGAAGAGATGTGCACCTATCTGAAACACTGAGGTGTTTCCCTCTTCCTTCTCCACCCCCTTTTTAAAGTAAGCATGTAAAATAAAGAGTGGGGGAAAGAAGGTTTCAGAGAAGAAGTAACAAGGGACAAAACTGGAAACATGACTCTGACTTTACTAGCATGCAATCTATGTAACAGTAATATACACAGCCTGTTTACCTGGGCCTGGTCTAAGACCATTACGTCACATCATCCCCAAACAAGCCACAGAATTAAAACCTGTACAAAATAAAAACTATGCAGAAACCTCAACAAATTTCTTTACATTAGTACTGCATAATAAAGCATAAAGCCAGCAAGAGGTGACCCAAAAATTCCAGCCACAGCAGCTCATACAGCATAAACAATTTCACTTCCTATCAGCAGGGACCTGACTTAACTCCTGGGCCCTCAGACCAAGGCCAGTTCCTTAAGGAGCTTTACACATTCCACTCTCAAGGTTTTGCAGCCACATCTTCCATGCTGTGCTCTGGCAAGTGCTCAGCACTTCCCAGAGCTCACACTGCTTGGCTCTCACAACACAGAAAACTTGCAAGATGAACAACTGGCTGAATGAAGAACAAGGACATGGGTGTGTGCCACACACAGAGCATGTACACACTACCCACCCACCCATCAGAAGCATTCAAGCACATGCTCTTTCTCACACAGACCTATTTAAAAACACATTTCAACAACGCATGACCTCCCAGGTGAGCATGTGTGCACAGCGAGAGAGGTTCAGCTCTCATTCAGTAACTTTCTAAGCTGCTCTAACTTGATGCAATTGAGTACCATGCTCAAGTCTTTATCATAGACATACCCAGGGCAAAAGAAAGGGGGAAAGCATTGCTAGTCCTGGAAAACAGCCACCCTGTGAGCACCAAAGGCTTGTGCAATATTGCTTGTGCAATAGTTCCATAACCTGGGCCGAGAGCACTGCCTCCCTGTGCAAAATGTGTAGGCCTGCCCTATGACACCAGAAACAGTTATTCCAATGACTGACAACCCATGTTTCTAAGCTTGCCCCCAGAGAAACAATGGGATGAGGAAACTAACCACAGCTGCTTCTGCTAGTCTTGCTGCAAGTCACAGGTACTGGATTTAAAGGGGGAGAAAGTAACTTCTATCTTTGTACCATTTTCTTCAAACTTGTACCTCCTGTAGGCTTAGACCAAACTAGTTCCATATGTACTGTCACGGGAGTTAGCACACTCTTCCTCAAGCTCACAGGGGTGATCACATTCATCCATGTCCATCCATACAAACACACCTCACATGTTTGCTTCCTCTTTCTTCCTCAAGCAGGTACAGTGCCTCCTCACCCAGGTTTGCACCAAATCTATACCTCCACCCTGATACCGCACTGATCACCTAACAAGGGCACTGGGTCAATTACCTATATCCTTGCCAAAACTGTCACAAACCCAGGCCTGATGCTCTCTTGTGCACTGTTCTGTTCTACACACAGGCCTCAGAAGACAGCTGCAGCACTGTCTTGTCTCTGGGGAGCTCCTGCTGGTACCAGCTGGAACTCAGCCAGGTGACAGAACCTGTTCAGGAAGATGCCCTGGCTCAGAAGACTCTAGTGATGCAGGGATTAGCTCAATTTGTAGGCTAACAGGACTGCAATGAGATTTAATCAGCTCACTCAGTTAATGCATGACATTTACCCAAAGATTACATTTGGTCCTTCCTGAGAGCAGACTAGGGCAGCCATCAATTCGCACTGATCTGCTGGGCAGAATCACTAAGCAGCATTTTTAACTGAGTAGATTGAAAAGCAAACTAGCAACACAAGGGGCTACAGAGCCTTCACTTGGTAATAACTGCCCCGATCCACCAATCAGCTCAAAATACCTATTTATAACAGACAATGGAGAGGGCTGGGGAAAGAGCTAAGACTACTACTAGTTACTGCTTGGATTTCCATGGGAAACCAGTACACACAACAGCCCTTTTTGCTTCCACTGAAGAGATTTTGGCAACAGACATGAAGACGACAATTGCCGTTTGTCCTGCCTCTGCACAGGGCTCTCACAGTACATATGCAAATCTAGTCATCAAGTACAAAATAGCCAATTTACAATACCTGATTGGATTTTTAAGATTATATTGTGCATAAGACTAAAGTCAAGGGTAAGTTTTGCTAGTGCAAGCAGGTGTGAGCAGATTTGAGCCTTAGATCACAGCCCCTAGAGTTTATTCTCAGACCCCAGGAGAACCTGTAAACTTTGTTTTGCCTTCACTGTCGATGGCGTATGTGAGTTCTGTTTAAACCAGCAGCACCCATGGCAAGTAGCTCGCTGTGGAAAGGAGCACACATCAGTGAAGAACACAAAACAAACTGGTGGCATTCAAAAGATGAGGAAATGGGGATGGGGGTCCTCTCGGCTGCAGCCATTTTAATTGTCTAAACTGAAAGGTGAGTAAATGAAAGCCAGCTCTGTGTGCCCCTGTGCCGGCCTACATGTGCAGAGCCACAGCAGAAGTGTTTACACTAAAGATGTAACCAGCTATCTGGAAGTCAGTTACAGGAATGCCTCTGTGTAAAATTCCAGTTCGCTAGCACATGATTTCTTCCAGCTGCATGGGAGAGTAGTACAGGAACAGAAGGGATGTCCACTGGCCAGTAACCCTTCACCACAAACATCCACGACATCCCAAGCGCCAGGCACTGCTGCCAAGGGTAGTACCACAAGGACACACAGGATTCCAAGACATATCCCAAAGCCTGTCAGAAGAAGTCAGAAATTGAGTGAAGTATCAGCTACTCAACAAGTTTGTTACATTTGAATGTGTCAGCTTAATTCAGCATCAGATGGTTCAGGATAGCCTCTGCTGGCAGCTGGAAGAGCCATTTGTTCAAACAACTCAAATTACTATTGGTTTATAATGGGGGAGGATGGGAAGAGGTGGGGGGGAAGAGTGGTTGTTACAGTTATCCTTCATTCAGTTAGACTGGATGGGGCCCCGGAGGCTGGTGGAGATCTGGGAAGCCCTGACAGCTCCTGCAGCAGGAGATGCAGTGTTCTGTCCTCTGGTCTTCACTCTGAGTAATGCATGATCGACTCCACATAGTTCCCTGGGAAGAGCCCCGTCACTCCATTCATGACCCCCTCATACCAGCCATCATCATTTTTCTTGATGACATAAATAATGGCACCTTCTTGGAATGACAGCTCATCTTCTTTATCCTTTGTGTAGTCATAGATTGCCACCACTAGGAAAGAACAGAGCATGACTGTTAGGAGAGGTACAGTGAAGAGAAAGAAAAATCAACCTCCCTCATACAAAGCTCTCCACATTCAAGGCAATCCCAGAGAGCTGCCCTGCCTCACTTGTGCATGTGGAGAATAACCTCCTGAGAGCATCAGCTTCCTCCAACCCCTTTTATAAGAGCTCATGCTTTGAAGCACACGAGTCAGGACCACTTCTATTCTTAGTATTTGCAGACCCATAATAGGGAAAGTTTACAAATACACAATAAAGCTTTTGGCATGGAATGATACAAGGAGGTGGATGTAACTCCCCTTGGCTATGACTGCTTAAACCTATTTCAGAGTTCGTGTGTTAGATATATGTGCTAAACCAGATCTCTGCTGGCGTGGTTTCAGGCCCCTCAAACAGTTCTGCTCACTCCCCCCTCTTTCTTCCCCAGTCCCGGGGAAATGGGAAGGAGAATCAAAAGA
>JASSUY010050040.1:0-17285 GCA_032466535.1 Forpus xanthops | reverse complement strand
GGGGGGGAGGCAAAGGTCAATGTGGGGGGGCCCTGGGGTGTCCCCATATTGGGGAGGGTCCCAGCCCCACATCCAAGGGGGACAGGGGGGTCCCCATACAGTGGGGGGACGCGGTACCTGATGGAGGGGGAGGGCAGCGGTCTCTCTGGGGGTGGAGGGGGGTCGGGGTTCAGCAGCAGTTCTGTGAGGGGGAGCAGGGACATGGCCCTTTGCACTGGAGGGTGGCACGTCAGCACCCAAAACCATTCCAAAACAGCCCAGAATAGCCCCAAAACAGCACAAAACATACCAAAGCACTCAAACCAGCCCCAAAACTGCACAAAACATACCCCCAAAACAGCCCAAAATACTCCAAAACCAACCCAAAACACCCTAAAACCAGTCAAAAAAAACCCAGCCAGAAACAGCCCCAAAATAGCCTGAAACACCCTCAAGCAGCCCAAAACAGCCCCTAAACAGCCTAATGCATCTCCAAAACAGCCCAAAACACCCCCAAAACATCCAGAAACACCCCAAACTCAGCCCAAAATAGCCCCAAAACAGCCCAAACCACTTCCAAAACAGTCAAAACACCCCAGAAAAGCCCAACACACCCCCAAAACAGCCGAAAACACCCAAGAAACAGCTGGAAGCACACCAAAATCAGCCCCTAAAACCCCAAAACAGCCCCAAACACCCTGAAACACCCCCAAAATCAAAACAGCACCCCCAAACCCACCCCAAACTCAACTCCATCACCCCAAGAACCCCAAAACCACCTCAACCTCCCCCCAAACCTGACCCCATGCTCAGGGTGCAGTTGGAGAGGGCTGCAGCCTTCATAGGCCTTGGCTGCATTGACCAGACTGGCCCATGCAGAGGTGGTGTCTGCAGGGACATGGAGACCACTGGCACCAAAAAACACCCCAAAACACACCAAAAACTCCCCGAAACACCCTAAAAACACCCAAAACCACACCAAAGGGCACCTAAACTGATCCCAGAACCCTAAATCCATCCAAAGCCACCCCAAACCTGACCTCAGCACCCCAAAACACCCTAAAACGACCCCTAAACTGACCTCAGCACACCAAAACACCTCAAAACCACCCCAAAACTGACCTCAGCACCCCAAAACACTCTAAAACCACCCCAAAACTGACCTCAGCACCCCAAAACACCCAAAAAGCAACCCAAAACTGACCTATGGGAGTTCCCCATTGTGTCCTACTGGAGCTCCCTACCTTGTCCTGTGGGAGCTCCCCATTGTGTCCTATGGTGAATATTTTTTATCATTTTAGAAAGATGTCAGTTTATGTTTGCCTTATTCAGAATGGCAGGTTCTTAATACTGTAAAGGAAACTGTGGAAAACCGTATTTTCACAATATTGGAAGGAGCTCATCTTGTTTATTTGCTGTATGAAAACCACCATTGAAGACTTTGAATTATAACTTTTTTTGGGTAGTAATGGAGAGTATTTCCTTAAAACAAGATCTTAGTGTTCTGGCTCCTGTAATTCTGTTCTTTCACACAAACATCTGCATCTCTCTCTTGAGTATCTGATGGAGTAGGGTAACAACCACGTGAGTGTATGTCTGTATTGCACATGTATTCAGACCAACTGTGAAAGACAAAATCCTGTTGAATTAGTTGCTCCATCTAACCTCTGCGGCATCAAAAGCAGATGTTTAGCAATCGAGTTATCTAAATCTTGTTTACAGTAAGTAAGTGGATAGACACAGCTTCAGAAAATGATTTCTGGTTCTCTAAACACCAGAATCAGGCTGGGAATCTCCCACCCGTTAGAGATTCCTGTCTCTCCAGGTGCCCCAAACATTTATTTGCATGAAACATTCAGCTGAAATCTCATTTTTAAGAATTTTAAATCAAATTTGTATTTACCTAATTTCCAACTAAACATCTAATTTAACCTGCAAGGCAGAGAAATGGCACTGGTGTGTAACACAGAGCTGGCAGTCCTCAGGGCTACAGTAACTTGCTCCCTTGTTTTATAAATGACCAGAGACAAAGCATGATAATAAGTCTTTGCCTTTGACAAGCGCTGGTATTTTATAACTGGCAGAAGCTAAGGAAAACACCATTTGATTTGCATGATAAGCGACAGTGTCACTGAGGCTAACAATTCATTTCAGTAGAAGTACTCTGAGCTGAACAATACATTCATTAAAAGAGCAGTTCCCTGATTAGGCAGTGGAGCAAATAGCTCTTTTTTCCCATTTCATCATCAGAGTTGCTGTACATAAGCAGTAACAGAAAACGGGGTATATGTTTATTTGACTGCTACTTGTTCTGGGATCGTGCAGTGACAGTGTTACGGATTTTTGATGCCACAGCAGAGTGGAAGGGATGACGCTAGATCTAAGCACCCACAAGTATACAGGAAACAAGTCTGAGTGATTTTACAGGCAAGGTTAATGACTCTGGTTGGATGGATTTTTCACCTTTCCAAAGCACTTGGCAGGGCAATTGTAGCAAGAACATTACTAGCATCAAAGCAAATATGAGCAAGGTCTTGAAAAAAGGAGTATTTCACTGGGCTGTACCAAATACTTGCTGTTGTGCCCTTGCAGCCATGACCTCAGTATTAGGTGATTTGCTCATACTATCTCTTGTGGGAATTTATCTGCAAAGGGACCTATGTGACTCTTAGATTACTTACCCAAGACTCACTTGAGCTGGAGATTACTTATTCAAGATTACCTGTGATTCATTATACATGAATCTTGCTGCAGTTTGATGGGATGAAGACCACGTGTCCCTTTTTTAATTATTTTATCATGAGGAATGAACAAGCACAGACTCAAGGCATGATATTCCTAGACCTAATTCCTGCATTTCACTAAGCTAATTAAAGATGAAGCAATATAGTAATCACATTTATATCGCAAATGAAATAAAATCATTAAATCAATAGAGTCAATAGTTAATACCTCCAAACTATTGTAACAGCTAATGAAAAGGAATTACAACATTGACAATTGGAAAAGACTGGTTTATGTTCAACTTGCTTTACAAAAAAATTTAGAGAACAAGTTTCTTCTTACCTGAAAAAATAAGTACCCGTGCTTCTGCAAATCACTTGACAGTGTTCCACACAACATCCTTGCCTCTAAGTTGGAGAGGCATGATTTTGACAGATGGACCACTCAGTGGATGAAGAATTGGCTGGATGGTTGCACTCAAAGAGTTGTGAGCTACAGCCTGATGTCCAACTGGAGACTAGAAGGACTATTTGAAGAGGCAAGGTAATGATAGAAGAAAGGGTAGTATCTTTAAGCTGAAAAAGGTTGATTTAGCTGAGGATGCCCCATCCCTGTAATTGTTCAAGGTGAGGTTGACAGGAGTTTTGAGTGATTGGTGTAGTGACAGTGGAGTTGGAATGAGATTATTTTTCAGGTCTCTTCCAAACTGTTCTATGATTCTATTGTTTTGTCATTCTCTGATTCTATGGTTCCATGATTCTATGATTCTATTCTTGCATAAACATTGTGTTGACTTAACTGATGAAGGATAAAGATACTAATACAGCCTATTGTTGTATTCTGTTCTATGCAGGACAGAAATACTTGTTCTAGTTTGTGGGGGGAAAAAGGTGAACCAGAGCAAGTACTCAAGAACCACTATATCTTCTGAAAATGCTACAGATCATCAACATCAGAAGGTCAAAACTTATGCCAGGTTTTCAGCAAGCTTTATGGCACAGAGGTAGTTTTAGCAGTCTCACAGTGGGATATCACTGTGCAGTTATTTGAAAAGAAATCACAAGACCTGAGCCATTATAGATCTGCTTATACTGATAGGAATCATTGACAAATCAACTGAATGACTAGTAAGGGATTCTGATTGATAATGAAATTAAGAATCATCAAACTGACTGTATTTGTTTTGAGAGTGTGGTAAACTTTACACTAGCAAAAATATTGATGTAACATCCCAAAGAAGAAAGAAAACATTTAGCTAGATAGCTGATGACTTACTGATTAATCAATGGGAATGGTATGAAGGGAACAGGCTAGACTGTAAATGAATCAAAACCTGCTTAAATAATAGTTCTTACATATAATCTTGAAAAACAAATCTTGCTGAGCTGCTGTTTCTATTGTGATTCCTGACTCTTAGCAGAGCACATTGAATATTTTTTCTCATATTTAAATAAATTAATCTTCTGTCATAAACTTCAAAGATATCTGTAAATCATATTAATAAAGATTTTAAGTGATATAGGATGAAAGAAACATAAAATAATGCCCAAGAGATACAAAGCTCACCATGAAGAAGCAAAACATGTAGAGAAACAAAATTTCTTAGAATATGTCCAAGTATAAAGCCATACCTCTCATGAAAGAAGGATACAAGACATAGTTGCAGAATAGATTTTATTGTAGGAAACACTGATAAGGACTTGAGGTTCATGATGAAGAATTATAGTTCCTAATGTAACAAGAGTTGTCAAAACGGTTACCGTCACCTTTAAATGTGCAACTGGGGGAGTACTGAATAGGAGAATTTATATTCTCTCTTGCAATTAGCACTGAAGTGGCTACTACCAGAGTGCTACATTTCCTTATCACACCTTCTTTAAAATGGGAATTTTGAATATAAAGAAAACTTGATGAGTTAGAGTTTAATCTATTTGGATCACCAGAAACCAGTTATGACTGAGTCATTTACAGTTCATTCACTTGGAGAAGAGATCAAAATTAGTATCAGTTTGGGATTCCTACTAACTCTTTTTTCCTTATGTTTCCTCCAGAAGCAGGGAACGTTTTCTTTTTCTTCTGTGTAACAGGCAAGAACAAAAATGGTGTTTTTTAACAACAGAAGCATTCAGTCACTGTAGCAATGTATCCAGACAGGTAAAATATTCTGCATCATCAAAAATGTATATAGGAATATTTGATTTTTTCCTCAAAGTGATATTCTAGCTCAAGGACATCCTCTGGATGTGAAGTAGGAATTATTAAAGGGCAATCCAACAGCTTGTGTTAGGAGGTCAGACTTGCAGATTGCGATGTGCTTTCCTGGTGCTGACATCTATTAAAACCACATAAGCACATACTCTGGAAAAACTTGACATTGTCATCAATGCCTCTCTGCTAAAAGAAGTCAGATGATACAGGTCTGATCTGTGTACCACAAGTATAGCTCTATGGATTTAGGATATGCAGTAGAAATCTGATAGAAAAGTATATAATAAAAAAAGCAGCACAGTCTCCTTGTCCTTGAAGTTATCAATGCATTTTAAAACATGAAAAGAAAAAGAAGTTTCAAGGTAAAGACATTTATAAGACCTGGAGCAGTAGTGAAGTGTGACATTCAGAACCAGTTTTAGGGAAGCAATATGGACCTCATGCCCAGGCAGGCTCCAATCACCCGTTTATCTGTCAGAGTATCTTGAAGACTGGATTCCACTTTATTAGAGCTTCCACATCAACTCAAAATTTATGGTAAGACCAACATGCATTTAAAATTTCAAGCAACAAATACCTCTTAAAACAAAGGTTTATCATCAACACGTGCTGCAGGGAGAAAAATAGGAAAAGCATTTATATGATATAATAATAATGACACTTTACATCACTGGTTCCAAATCTTTGCTTTGAGACCTTGGGAAAACCTTCAAAACTTTGATGACGTTGCAACTAGGGCAAAAGAGAGTTTTGCAAGTTCCTGACCCTGAGAGGTAGCACTGCTCTGCAGGGCTTCCTGCCTTCTGTCAGTGAGGAACAGATATAAAGTACTCCCTGTGTCTGTATCCCTGCGTGTCTGTGATCCCATCCTCACTCTGGATATACTTTTGATATATTGCAATGAATAGCAACTTTTGGACTGTGATTTGTTTTCCCCTTGTAGCATGCATGGGTGCAGCATGCCTCCCTCCTTCCTTTCCGGTGAATTCCTGCATTATTGAGCAGCTATTTCGTTTTATTTTCAGTCAGGATCTGGTGTCATTACAACAACTTTGGACTTTTCAATGAATATTGTTATTTACAATGAGGCTTTATTCTACTTTCTGTTAGTATGGTGCAGCAACATATCATTTAAAAGGCTGCAGAAGGAAGAGAGAATGCCACACAAGTTTTTCCCAGAGAATGTAAAGCCATTTGTATCGTTATTTAGGCATGGCTATTAGAGCTTGTTCACTTGCAAAGTTACTAAATTCAAAGAAGCCTTAATATGCCCTAAAAGTTCCTACACTCAGCAAAAGTGATAGCCACACGTACTCCATCCTTTGATCTCATACCTGACAGCTGCTGCTAAGGTTTTGTGGCGTGCAGTACTAGGAGAAAGGAAAATTGCCTGAGGAAGGGATATGCATTGATGTGCTTTATCTCTTAGAAGTGCAAAGGTGATCTAACAAAACCACTCTGTGCAGGAGCTAAATTCAACTGTACAGCTGTGGAGGAGCAATTCCCTCTTTGGCCCATTAATATTGTACGAGTGACACAGGACTGATGCCAAACAAAATAAATATCACTGCTAGTGCTTCATTAATAGTTCCCACTTTTGGTAGATGCCATTCCTCAGTTATGTCCAGTAGCTGATGTCTTCACAGGCATAAAGCTAGCAAAGCATTTCAGCATGACAAGATCAAAAGAGGTAGAATTCAGAAACACGCCACATCTCATGGCTGGTTCATCAGAGGAGCTGCATCCCACTTCAGCAATAAGCTCCCCGTGCTCCTACTGACGTGCAAACAAATACAAAGGAGGAAGGGACTCTTCGCTGACTTATGGAAGCAGGAAGAATTTATTTTTTTAATCTATGTTGAATAAACTTTGAAAAAATAAAAGGAAAATGTTCAGTTCAGTGCTGTCGATCTGACAGAGCAGGCTCAGGAAAGCAGATCCCCAGCAGCCCAGCTAAGTGTCCCACTCACTCTGATGTAAAATCAGTCTTTCTCCAAACCCACAAACGTTAAATCATTTATTAGCATGTAGCTGCTTCAGCACAGAAGACTTAAAGAGGCACTCTGTAGCCTTGTATTTTTGTCAGTCTCTTGGAGGTGGGAGAATTGCAGGTTTGTAAATGAATCATCAAGACTCGAGGAGAGTCTAAATATGACAATGATGGCATTTATATCTCAAATCTCTCACTCTCGCTCTTTGATTTTTTTACTAGAAATACTATCTTCAACCATAGCAATCCTTTCCTGAGGACACCTTCATTGAAATAGGCACATTCCTTTGCAGGATTTTAATTTATCAAATCGGCACTTTCTGACAAAAAACACTGTCAGGAAATGCTGACCCATTTTTGCTAAGACTATTTATTTTATAGTTGAGATTAAACCCTTTTTCCTCAAGACAAACCGGTTAGAAAATAAACTTTTGGTGGAAATGAGGTGAATCCAGAATCGTACTAGCTTTAAAGAAACCTACAAAGCCTCTTTCCAGAAAGGAAATTGCAACTCCATTATACTGCGCTGGAAGTATTTTCTACTAAAGAAACAATTGATCAGCAAACCAAATAAATACAAAGTAACATTGAAAATTTACTAGATTTGCCTGGAAAATTGTTAAAGTCACCTATTCTTTGTAAGTATACTAAGTTTTATATTTCATCTGTTTATATCTGAGGAGCTGGGAGGCACAGAGCTCCTATAAATATGAATATATGCTTTTCAAAAACCTTTCTAGAGAGCTGCTCTGAAGTCACTGGCTTTCCAGCACTGTGTCTGGTCCTGACACAATAAATGGCTAGGCTCCTCACCTGAGCGTGACATTTCTGTCCCATGTAAAAGTCACATTTCAGAATTTAATCCACGACCGAAATGACACTTTTCATAAAACTTGTGAAAAAACATCAAGGTCTTCACAGTGCTGGTGATTTTGTGCAAATTATGGGTAAAGACACTGTCTAATGTACCTTTGCTCTTAAGCACATAGGAGTGTTACTTTAAACGAACATCAGAAAAGGGGAAATTTCTGCTCAGTGTTTGTCCTCACCTGTATAGGCACTTGTGCATAGCTGAAGTTCACAGTAGGTACTGTATAGGGGCATTTCTTGCAGGCATGCACTGATCCCTGCCTGCATTGTGGTTCACAGGCTATTAGAGATAATTCTTAACTGTCCTAGCAAAGCTGGAATTCATCCCAGAAGCTGGATTTATCATACCGTCTATGAATAATGTATTCAAACATTGACACATCATCTGTACACAATAGAACGTGGCAGAGCTTCTTTCTAACACCTGTGTGGCAATGATTTCTCACACAATACACCAGTTGTGCAGCGCCCGGGAACTGATCCTAGGAATTGTCACATGCTTTGCTTAAATCTGAATGATGAATTGCTGGAATTGCCCACGTTTTTTCCATGGCAGACTCTTCACTCCTATGTCATTTTCTTCCAGGCCAAGGATACTTCTCATCAATCCAAGCCTAATTTCATTTAAATGCAATATTCTATTGCATTTTTACAATAAAATAGGGTATTGCAGAATATTCTACTGAATATTGAGTCTAAATGCTATCACTAGGGCTAAATATGATGTCTCACCTTGAAGCTCTGCTTCCTAGTGAATTAATCAAAGGCTAAGGATGATGAAATCTCTGTATGCAACCCAAATTCTTCCCCTATTTCACTATGTAGGTTTCAGCAAGCCATCTATTTAATGATTTTGCTGTGCTATTAGATAGAGCTGATAGTACTTACCTGTCTTAAAGGCATGTGGTAAGGTTAATTAGCTGAGCTTTGTGCAGTGTTTTGATTAATTAAAAGTGCTATTTACAGTCTAACTATTAATGGAGAAGAATGACTACTGCTGCTGAACCCATGACAGAGAAGCGGGACAAGGTATTTTTGGGGAGGTTTAGTGGTTTTGGGGCCATAGTGGGGCTCTGAGCATGTATCCCGTAGAAGTCAGCCAAGGTAGTTTAGAGGTGGTTTGGGGTGTTTTAGGAGGGGTTTCAGTGTCTTTGTGTGTGTTTTGGTGCTGTTTTCGGACTCTGACCCTGTATTCCATCACAGAGGCAGGGCAAGGTGGTTTTGTGGTGGTTTAGGGAGTTTTTGGAGCGGTTTTGGGGTGGTTTTGGACAGCTTTTGGGCTGTTTGGGGCTCTCAGCCTGTATCCCGTAAGAGAAGCAGGGCAAGGTGGTTTTGGGGTGCTTTTCAAGTGCTTCTGGTGTGTTCTTGCACAGTTTTGCTGCTCTGACCAGACAGAGAAACAGAAGATGGTTTTGGAGTGACATAGGGTGTTTTTGGAGTGCTTTTGGTGTGTTTTTGTGTGTTTTGGGTCTCTTTCAGATATCAGACCCTATATTCCATAGGAGAAGCAGGCCAAGGTGGTTTTGGGGTGTTTTTGGAGTGATTTGGTGGTGGTTTTGCGTGTTTTGGGGATTCTTTGGGGGTCTGAGCCTGTGTCCCTTAGGAGAAGCAGGCCCAGTTGGTTTTTCAGCGTTTTTGGAGTGGTTTTGGTGTTCTCACCAGTGGCAGAAGCAGGAGAATTGGAGTTTGGGGTGATTTAGAGTGTTTTAGCAGGAGTTTTGCTTTGTTTAAGTGTGTTTTGGGTGTGTTTTGAGGCTCTGAAGCTGTATCCCATCAGAGAAGATGGCCAAGGTGGTTTTGAGGATGTTTGGTATATTTTTTGGTTTGTTTTTGTTGTGTTTTTTTTTTCTGTTTTGGGCTGCTTTGGGGCTCTGAGACTTTATAGTGTAGGAGAAGCAGACCTAGGTGGTTTTAGGGTGTTTATGTAGTACTTTTTTAATTTTTTTGTGGTTTTTATGTGTTTTGAGGATGCATTGTGGCTCTGAGCCTGTATGCCATAGGAGAGGCAGGCCAAGATGGTTTGGGGAGTTTTAGGAAGTTTTTGGTGTGTTTTTGAGGTGCTTTTCTGTGTTTTGGTGCTGTTTTGGGGCTCCAACCATGTATCCCATAGGAGAAGCTGGCCTAGGTGGTTTTGGTGTGTTTTAGGTTGTTTTTGGTGTGGGTTTGGGATGCTTTTGTGTGTTTTGGGGTTGTTTTGAGGCTCTGAGCGTGTTTTCCTTAGGAGAAGCAGGCCTAGGTGGGTTTCGGGCATTTTTGGAGTGCTTTTGGTGTTCTGATAAGAGGTAGAAAGAGGACAAGAGGGTTTTGAGGTTGTTTGGTTTGTTTTTTGGTGTGGTTTTTTTTTGTGTGTTTTTGTGTGTTTTGGGTCTGCATTGTGGCTCTGAGTCTGTATATCTTAGGAGAGGCAAGCCAAGGTGGTTTTGGGGTTGTCTCCGGTGTTTTTTTTTGTGTGTTCTTGTGGTGCTTTTTGTTTGTTTTGGGGATGATTTGGGGCCTCTGAGACTGTACCCCTTAGGAGAAGCAGGCGTTTGTGGGTGTTGGGCATTTCTGGAGAGCTTTTGGTGCTCTGACAAGAGGCAGAAACAGGATGAGATGTGTGAATATGATCCGTGTCAATAAAAAGACTAATACAGAATTAAGTGGTCTATTCCTTTTATGACCAAAACTGTTGTATATAATGTATGTAATTTTTTTTTTGCTGTTTTAAAGCATTGCCATGTGTATGTTTTTTGAACACTGCTGTATTCCCCACAGGCCTCCTGGAGACAGGTCCTGTGGACCTTGGGGGAAGGAACTGCAAATGTTCCCTTCTGTTCTTTTATCTGAGACACAACAGACAAGCTAAAGACCGGCGATGAGACACAACAGACAAGCTAAAGGCCGGTGAAGAACGATTAAGAAGGGGGAGAGAAGGGGGAGAAGCAGCGAGAGACACGAGCAAGAGAAGAGAGTGAAAAGTTCAACCTCAAAAGACTGTAGGAAGGTCACTGAGGAAGACTCTTTGCTTCGTGCCGAGACCACGAAGAGGCAGTGCTCATGCGGAGGGGCTTGAGGAACTCACTATAAACCGAGAGTGTGTTCAGAGCTGTGCGTGTTGGTGGAGGGGAGGCTCTCCGTGTGCCCGGCGCCGTTTGCTCCTCTCTATTCGATAGAATTAAAACCTGCAAAGCGAGTCATTTATCACATCACCGCTCTAGCCAGGCGTGTATCTGTCAGATTAATCTGCTTTATGGGATTTATATGGCCATCTGCGGAGCCCAATTGTTCAGGGAGAAGGGAGCGCATGGAGCTTTGCGGTTCTTTTGTCAAGGGACGTGATTCGGCCGAAGGAGGCGCAGGATCCGTCCGGTCCCCAGGACTGCTGGGCTGTACCCGTGCGCAGCTGAACGAGGTACAGTACAGCGCTTCTGAAGGCCGCCTTACAGTCGAGCACCAGGAGAGGGCCGACGGCACCGTATGTAAACCCCGATGGATGCCACAGCTGAGCCCGGAAATCCCACGTGTGAGAAACTACGGACTAGGGTATTGTTTATTAAGATTTAAGAATAGATTGGCAATTACATATTCCATGTAGGCCAACAGATACATACAAACAATATGTGTGTATAATGGGCACTGGAATCAAATGATTAGAGAATTAACAACAAAATATGGGAAAACTACAAGAGTGGTTAAACCCACTGGACATGGGACTACAGGGTTTAGGATTGCCAGGATGGCTTAGAGAATTATTAAAACAAGTAATCAATGTTTTGCTAATGATTGCAGTTGGAATGTTAGTTGTTGAATGCATAATATCTTGTACCGAAACTGTCCCCTCAAGAACTTTAAACAAGATTTTGTTGGTACAAAGAAATACCATAATGAATGCCTATAAGCAACAGAATTTGCTATAGGACACAGAGAAGGGGGGAATTGATAAAGGGAACATGCTGCAGCTGTTCTATGCAAATTATACTGTTCTTCTATGCACCTATGTAAATAGAGCTACTATTTCTAAAGTGATAAGGGGCCATCTGCTAGCCTTGAATAATTGCCTGAGGAGGAAGGGAGGACTGAGCCTTGAGTGATTTACTGAGAACAGGGGAGGGCTCCGGGCGCGCCCCCGGCGGCGGCCGCCGCTTTGAGTGGCGGAGCGCAGGGCGGTGCTGGTCCGAGCGGCGCGGGGCCGGGCCGGGCATGGCTGTGTCCGCGCCGGTCCTCATCGCCGCGGCTCGGAGCGGGGGGCTCGGGGGGTTCGTTCCGGGCGGAGCCGCTGCACTGCGGCCCCGCGGGGTCTCCGCCCCTCCCCGACGGCCTCGGCAGCGGTTTGCTCTCCTCCGGCAGCGGCGGGGCCGGCGGCGACGAGCGCGAGACGGTGGAGCCGCGCGGGGTGAAGGTGGCCTCGTTCCTCGCGGAGGGGCAGGAGCGGAGCTGCTTGCCGCAGGTCTGCTGCGTGATCGGGACACAAACCGACAGTGTCAGTTCATGCGGTGCTTTGTTCGGGGCCCGGGAAACCTGAGGACTAGCGTCCCAAGCCAGGGTTCCAAAGATCCCCGTTCTGGTGCAGCTTCTGTACCATTTCACAATGAGGTCTAGGTGCGGAACGTCATGTGCTCTCAGCCCATGTCTCCAAGGACAGTTTAACCCCCCCTTTACATGTGTGAGATTTCAACCCTTATCTCCAAGGACAGTTTAACTCCCCTTTGTGTTCTAAATGCTTGACTCATCCCCCCTTGACTGCTGTTTTCCTCTTCTCAGCACATTCCTTGCCAGCTTCCCAGACAGTTCCCAGCCCTGTTTTTCTGGCCCGCTCGACCGGTCCAAACCTTCGCAGAACTACTTCTAAGTTTCATTTCTTTTGCTGCTTGCCGCAGGTCTGCCATCCCTTCCTCGAGCACCGGGCGGCAGCGCTGCGCACGGCCTACGCTCACCTGAAGCGGCTGCCTACGCTGGAGCGGGTCTGCACGCCGCGGGCTCCGGGGCCGTCCAGCCCGGCGTCGAGCGCTGCGAGCTCATCGCCAGGAAGCACTCGGACCCTTCTCCCGACGGCCGCACCATCGCGAGGTGAGCAGCCCAACTCGGCGCTCGCTCCGGCCGCCGGGGGAGCCGTGCCCGTGCCGCGGGGAACGGGTCCCGCGTCTCCGCTGCCCGGGGCTCCTGCGGCGGGAGGTGCGGGAGCGCCCTCGGAGCGCTGCGCGCATCGGGCCGGGGCCGGGCGGGCGGTGACCCCTCGGCAGTACCGATGTGTGCTGCGGGATTGCCCCGGGACCGCGGGGCGGCGGAGCCGTTCCGAGCGCCCGTCCGCGAACTTTTCCCTCCGCGGCGAGAGCGGAGCTGCCGTTGGCGCCGCGCACGAATAACAAAAGTCCTCCCCGCGTTTTCTGCGCTGGAAGCCTCGGTTCTCCTCGGGACCCCTCCTCCCCCGGGAGGGCCGCGGCGGACAAAGTGTTGGCGGTTCCCGAGGCGGCTCCGCGGTTGGGAGCGCTGTGCGGCCGCAGGCGCTGCGCTGGAGAGCCCGGAGCGGGTGGCGTTCCGGGGAGCTCCGTGCTGGGCCCTTCGTCCTTGGGGTGACGGTCCTTAGAGCTGCTGCCTTTAGGAACGGTAACGACGGCGTAAACGCGAAAACCCTCTCGGAGCGCGACGGAAAGCCCGAGTGCAGCGGGGTCGGATGAGGGGCGGTGCGTGGCGATGCCGTGGCTAGTTGGGCAGTTGGTGCGGTACCTCGGAACCGTTCTCGTTTCGCTGTGCTCCTGCTTTCAGCCCGGCAGGAAACTCCTCTTTATCGAGGTCGTTTCGCAGAGCTTTGAGCCCGGTGTCGGACGTGCGGCACGCGGGGATTTGTTAACTCCGGGTTCCGTGTCGCTGCTTGTGGCTGCTCAGCACCGACCGTGTCGGTGGGGTGATTTTAACAGCACCTCCAGCACGCGCTGATTTGGGGCCTGATCCTGTTCCTGCCGCTGGGAGCTCGGGCGGGAGCAGACCGGACGTCCTTTCGTGAGCGGCGGTATTTGTTTTGTTTCGGATCGGTTTATGTTACAGCTGACACTCGAGGGAAGCTTGCACTCGGTTCCTGGGCATGTTTCTGTGAAATCCCTGCTTCTCCTCGTGCTCGGGTTGTGTGTCTGTGGCACCTTCTCCCGCTGCCCGTTTGCTTCGGTGTCGCGCAGCTCTGTGGCATCATAACGGCCGCCTTGTTAAAATGATGGGGCTGAAAGTAAGGTCGGAGGCTAATGTGTTTAACAACTTAATGCGGGATTACCGAGGGACGCGTTTAGCATGTAAGTGCTTCTCGGAAATATCCCTGAAACTCGGCTAGCATGAACGTTGACCGTTAAAGAAATAAGGCTGTTCCGTTTCTGCGACCGTGCCAGAGTTTGTCTTTGGGGAAATAGGAGATTTTACTGGATGATCCCGCCTTCAGATGCAGTCTGATTTCTTCTGTCTTTCAACTAGTGATTTAAAATCCAGAAGTGCTGGCTCTTATATATTCAAAAGTTGCCGTTCATAGACTTAAGGCAGGATGGGGTACGGGAATAAGGAATGCAAGGAGCAGCTGAGAGGGGAGGCCAGAGGAGCTGCGTGCAGGTGAGGAGCTGAGGGATGCTCTGAGGGTGGGTCTGAAAGGAGCAGTCAGGAGAAGGAAGAGCTGGGCAAAACGTGGCAGGAGCACTGCTGAGAGGGCATGCAGTAGGTCAGGAACAAGTCTGAGCCGAGTCAGAGCTCTCAACCGAGTGCATTCAGCACGTGTGGAAGCACAGTCTCTCCCTGCCTACTTATGAAAACAGTGTGTATTTTTTACCTGTTCAGGAGCACCAGATCCTCTTACATTCCCCAAAGTGTTTCTTGAAACATCCCTCAGCCGTGGTTTATATCTCTTTAAATGCAGCTGGTTGGACTAACCTGCTGATTCTGTGTTCACAGTTTCACGGTGTTCTCAGCACGCACCAGATGTCTCTCAAGTGTCGTAACTTAATGTTAGTTGTATTCCAATACAACCAATACAATATAATTCATGCTAATTGAATGCTTTATATGTCATTTATTTACAGGTTTAGGTTTTTTTCCTTGAATGATTGGTAGTAGTGGGAGAGGCTGTTGGCTAAACCTAGCTAAATACAGGAGTGAGCTAGTTGTTGTTTGCTGTGAAGTGAGCTCGGAACCACTGCGGTGCATCTTACCAAGCAGGTAAAACACAGTACAGCTGTTGTGGCTCTATATACGATGGTTGGGGTCTGTACCTGGGAAGTTAAGTCTTGGAAAAATGTCTTTTAGAAGCAAACCCTTTGATGTGTGTTGTTCTGGTGCGTGACTGAAGCGTTATTTCAACTCAGAATGATGGGCATTGCTTTCTTAGTGTGTGTATATGTATATATTAATTTATAGGTGTTTATAGATGTATTTGAATACTGTAGAAAGTAAAGTCGAGCTGCTGGAAAAGGCAGTAAGAAATGCTGCCTATCATTGTTTTCAATGTTAGTTCACTTCTGGAAGTCAGCATCTCTCATGTTAGTGTACACTTTTTATGTTTCTATTGCAGTGTTAACTCTCAGTTGCATGTAGCTGAAAATGGAGAAGTTCTACTTCCTTTGCTGTGCTGAGTTTGTGAGCTTTGTGGACGAGCTCAACTAAGAGCTGCAGAGAAATACTATACCTGCAAGGGAAAGTTTTTTGTTTGTCCTGTGTATGTAGCACTAGTTCTGTATAGTTGGCATTTTTGCCCTTTGTGTTTTTTCAAACAGTACATGTATATTCATCTGGGAACAGAATGTTCCTAGCTTCGATTATCATTAGCCATCGTCATCTAACCGAATTTGGAAGCAAGGTTTGTAAAAGGAAACTAACTGTTCATTTCATTGCAAGTAGCGTCGTTAAGTGAAGAGTGAGTACAAGGTATTTAGACAGTTTGCTTACTAATTTGCAGTACCTTAGAAGACTACTTAAATTATGGACACATGCTTGATTTTAGTAGTAGAGCATAATGTTTACTTAAAGCAGAAAACTATAATGGGGTGTTACTTAGAAATTTAAAACCCTCGTGGGAACATTTTTATGATGGTAAATGTGTCAGTCCTTAAAATTAGGATTGTATGAGTATGATTATTTTACGGGGTTTCTGTGTTGGAACGCTGTTGGCTACTGAAAAAGCACAGCATTGGTCTGGATTATTCAGTGAATAGCAAGAATAATTCTCAGAAAACAGTGTTTTAATACATGGTGTTTTTTTGTGACCTGAAGTATCTAGTTAAGGTAATATTTTGTGTTACTTTGGCTATTCACAAACTATAAAAGGCTTTAGAAATGAATCTAAACAGTAGATGCAGGCATTTTATGAGGTAATGAGGGCCATGTCACGCTGTCTATTAAAAGCTACCTTATAGTCAGCAATACTCTTGTCTTTTCTTAGGAGAGTGATGTCGTGATTATAATTAAAGCGATCCAGTGCTGTAGCCCTTACTTGTATATTGATTTTAAAACGTGGACATCTGATGAAATCAACTTCTTTGGCTAAGTTAATATTTAGTATGCATTCAGACTTGGCCAAACTTGCGAGTTTTGAAGGTTCTAGCATATTAAAATAAACCAAAAATTGCCAGTTTGTCAATTTCCCTTTGTTTCTTGGAAAGGAGGCTCACTCAAAACATTTGTGAGAGCGATCAGTAGCATAGTGGTTTCTGCTAGAGATGCAGAAAGGAAGTTTTCCACTTCTGAGAAGATTAATTGTACTTCTGGAAAAATCCCTCTTTCTTTTTAGGCATCCTGAAAGCCAATGCTTGCTCAAAACTACTGAAATACTTGAATGTTTTCATCGGATGCATATCTAATCTGGAGGAGCCTTGATTAAAATTCCCTTCTTTCTTTTCACGTCACTAGAGCCCCCCATTTGAAGTATAACATGCTTTTCCTCCGTAATGGAGTATTTGTGTGTTTCCTGCATGTGTATATGCATAATACATATGTAATTTTCTACTGAGACTTTTAGGACTGAAAAATACTGTGTTTTTGTAGCAAAGACAAGAAAAGCTAAACAGGTAGTGATGATATTCTCGTTGCGTATTCAGAAGGTCTTTGCAAGCATTTCTTCTCCTTTTTTTTGTTTTCCCCATTTCAACCTGCAGAACTCTTTGCTGTCCCTTCAAATCCCACAATTCTAAGAAGATAAAACAACATTGAAACTCATTTGCTTTGGGAGGGAAATTGAGCATTTCCACCCAATGAGCCTGATGGTGGAACTGCATGCAAATTGTGGTTTGATTTGTCTCTTTGCACTTTTTTCCACTTGAACTGATCTTGCCTTAATTTTGGCAGGCGGCTCTGTGAGGCTGCAGCTGTTGCCCTGTGTTTAATAAATCAATGAGAGAGATCTGAATGAACCACTTCAGATGGATTCTGTGGTCGGTTTAATGTCTAGCTGTAATTCTTAGCTTGTTATCATGACAGTTGCATTGCTGTTCCTGTACGCTGCCAGCAATGTCAAAGAGATTGAAGCTTTTAAAGTGGCAGTATCCCCTTTTCCCCCTTCTGTTGGAATAAC
>JASSUY010050039.1:0-14999 GCA_032466535.1 Forpus xanthops | reverse complement strand
TGGAAAAGAGAAGATTCCAGGGTGACCTTGTTGTGGTCTTACAGCTCTCTAAAGGGGCCTATAAGAGAGATGGGGGGAGAATTTTTAGCAGAGCCTGTCACAGTAGGACAAGGGATAATAGTTTTAAACTATTAAAGGGGCGATTCAGTCTGGATGAGGGGAAGAAATTCTGTGCAGTAGGGGTGGTGAAATATCGGCTCAGGCTGCCCAGAAAGGTGGTAGATGCACCATTCCTGGAGACATTTAAAGCCAGGCTAGATGTGGTTCTGAGCAACCTGTTCTAGTTGAAGATGTCGCTGTTCATTGCAGGTGGGATTGGACTAAATGACCTTTGAAGGTCCCTTCTAACCCAAATTAATCTATAATTCTATGATTCTTTGAACATATAAAGGCAGTTTATGAGACAGTGAGTCTTTTTACCAAGGTCTATAGTGACAGGACAAGGGGCAATGGCTTTAAACTGAAAGAGGGGCAGTTTAGATTTGCAATAAGAAAGGAATTTTTTGCACTGAGGGTATGAGGCACTGGCCCAGGTTTCCCAGAGTAATTATGGATGCCCACCCCTGGAATTGTTCAAGGTCAGGCTGGATGGGCTTTGAGTAACCTGGTCTAGTGGAAGATGTTCCTGCTCATGGTCAGGGGGTTTGGATGAGATGACCTTCAAAGATCCTTTCCAACACAAGCCATTCTAGGATTCTAGGATTCTAGAATTCTATTTTTTAATAAGAAATTATTATTGTTGTTGTTAACATTACAAATTTTGACAAATATTCCTTAAAAAGTGTATAAGATATGCACCCCCAATACAATGAAATCAGTTAGCAGATAAATTTCTCCTACAGAAACATATTAAAAAAAAAAAGAAAACCTGAAACTATTTTGCAACATTGAAATAGTAATTCCTATATTAACACCTAAGATATTTTCAGCAGAAGAAAGCATATCAGCTTGGAGAAGAACATATTTTTTTTTTTTTTATTTACTGACTTACAAGACCTTTCCCTTTCCGTTTCCCTTTCCCTTTCCTTTTCTCTTTCTTTCCTCCTGCTTTGCTCAGTCAATACAGACTTTGGGTGTGAGAGATATTACTAATCTAAGAAGCTGTAATACCGTCTCAATCTTAACAGATAAGTCTTACTCATACTGTGCCTGAATAAGTAGAAAGGTAGAATATGAAATATAGTGTGCATTAAAAAAAAAAAAAATAAAGACAATTGTTGGACATTCAACAGAAATGCAGTCAGATAATTAAACTATTTCAATTCTAATTTAACAAATTAGTATAGATAATGACCAACTGTAGCTTTAAGTTTTTATATCTTTCTTCCAAAATGACAATTCAGAATAACATCAGTGCTTTGAAATATTTTTTTTTGCTATAGATTTTGTGTGTTGAATTCTAAATCATTTTATATTCTTAACCCATGACATCTTATGAAAATATTTTCACTAATTATCAGCAACAAGAACTCATATGTACTGAAATTTTAACAAATTCTTGCAGACAACTGCATATCCATTAATTAGCAAAATGTACTGTAATGCCTTCTTTCTAAACCGCAAGCAAGAAATACTTGTACACCCAAGGGAGCAGAGAAATAACATGCTCATTTAAACTTCCTTTAGTGATTTCCTTAGAGATACCTGGCAAGAAGAGATAGGAAACTCTTTCTGTCTGTTCATGTGTCTGAAACAGATTTTTGAAAATTTCTAAAACCTAGGTTTCACTGCAGATACATATCCATATGCATATATGTAATCTTTAAAAAAAAAGAATCTTACTCTTGAAAATCTCCCAACTCTATAATTAAAGTATGCTAAAATATGAACAGAATGTGTAGTACAAATGCTATACAGCCAGTGCAATTAAGAATATAATGAATACCCTACTCTCAAGCTTGAACAGTCTGAAGGTTAACTATAAGCTCAAATGCTTTCCTGAGCCACAGTGAGCATCAGGGACTTCCAAAGTTCTTGTGATATATTTAAGCATAGGGGCTGTTCTTCCTGACATGTATTGGCAATGCTCTTGTGAAATGTTTAAGTTAGTGTACAGGAGTGTAAAGTGAATGGCTCAATTTTTTTAGTTCAGGTTCTGCAACTTTGCTACTCAATGAGCTCAAACAAATCACTCCACCTCTCTTATGGTTTAAAGTTCTCACCTGTAAAAGAAGTCCAAAGAGATCTGCTTCTTTAATTTATAACTTTGAGAACAAATTTTTCTTCATAGTTTTTGAAAAAGGTATAAAATAGGTGGTACCCATTTTATTCTCAATGACTCCTTTCAAATTACTGATGACAAAAGAAAAAAGGGAATCAGACCTAGGAGAAAGTTACACCATTTGTTATTTATTAGGAATACTTCTGTTTTTTCGTGTTTCCAGCAAGGATCATACCCCCAGAATGATTTCTCACACTGATGAGAAAAGTGAAAGTTGTGACATTCATGACTTTTGAGCTAATTTTCATAAATGTACTGCCAAAATACTGCTTCAATTCAAGTAACAATTTTTTCAATGAGCAAAATGCTTTTATAGAGGATAACCAAGCTAATGGACTCTAGTTAGTGATGCTTGCATTCATATGCCAGCCTAGAGAAAGTACTAATGATGAGAAAGTAAACAAAATAAGAACAAGGTCACCATCAGTGAAGGAAGAATTGGTATGTGAACTATTTATTACAGGAGGTTGACCAAAGAGTGTTAAGAGAGCTGGCTGATGCTGTTGTGAGGCCATTCTCTGTAATCTTTAAGAATCTGTGGAGATCAGGGCTTGTCTCAGAAGTCTGGAAAAAAACAAACGTAACCCCCTTCTACAAGTGGGTCCTAAAGGAGGATCAAGGAAATTATAGGCCCACCAGTTTTACATCAGTCCCTGGAAAGATTATCTTGTAAATCCTCCCAGGAGCTGTCGCAAGTCAAATCTAGCACTTGATTGAAAAGAATTAGGGCAAATTCATGGGGGCAAACTGCGCCTGACAGATCTGATCACTTTCTGCAACAAAGTAACCTGTTCAGTTGATGCAGGGCAAATGGAGGACATTGTCTACCTGGGTTTCTTCAAAGCGTTCAGTATAGTTTCTCACAGCCTCCGCCTAGACAAACTCTCACCTTATGGTCTTAATGACTGGTCTGTGTTGTGGGTGGGGAACTGGCTGACAGGCCACACTCAGATGTTGGTGGTAAAATAGCATCTGAATCAGTCTCATGTTCATTATTTATTACAAGAACTAAGCTTACGTTTGTCCCATTAGGAATGCTAAAGCGCGAAAAGGTAGATCGAAGGTGTCAAGGAACATATTTAAATTCACTAGTAAGCAAAAATATGGTAATGAATTATACTTTACAAATGAATTAATGGTAAAAAGCCTTGGAACAGATTAGAATTTTCCATAGCCCTTTCAGAAAAACACCATTCCTTAAGCTGTTAATGAAAGACTTCTTGTAACACAGTATGGAAGAGGATAATCCTATTGCTATTGAATCCCTCATCTGATATAAATTTTTACTTAAAATGCCAGTGCACTGAAACAAGCTATTTCTTTGTCCTCCAGAAACATTACATGACTTTTTAATTAGATAGATATAAGACGGATGCGAGGAAAAATTGATATTTGATTTTATTACAATTAAAAACCATATAATTACCCTCCACATCAAACAAGAATGGGCTATAAATTTGGATAAGAAGACATTTACATAATAGAATTCTTTCCCAAGAAAATAAAACACCATGAAAATGCTCAAGTGAGCTATTCAAACTACATAGATATTAATGTGAAGCTGTAATCAAATTTAACTTATCATAAATCTGTTGCATAATACAGAATTATTATTATAGTATCAATACAATAATTAACTAATTAACAAAAAGCTATTGAACAAAAGTAGTTGGACAACCTAGGGGAAAAGTTTTCACCTATAAGTGATGTAGAGCTTAGTTTCACACTGATTATTGTAATGCAAGTGGTTTCACCTAACATCATTGGACATGATGAGGTTCCTTAGCACAGTTCTGGCAACAGTACTAAGAAAAAGTTTATATTGTTAACCCTCCAGAAGAGGAATCATCTGCCCTACCAACACATTCAGTTTTACATGTGTCTTAGTGACTCATTACATCATAAAAGAAATGCCTGTAAGAATCAGAAATCTTGCTGTCAGGAGTTATTAATATTTTTTCCTCCATGTATTTTATTACATGAAATTTGATTTTTATTCCTTGACATTTTACATAAGGTAAAGATCTGAATTTGATAACTGAAGTGTAAAGTGTGAATTGATTTTTCTTTTTATGAAGTTGAATTTCACAATAGTGCTCTGTAAATGCTGTCTCAGTAGAGTGTTCTTGACAAGGGTGAATCTTTCATTTCGAAGGTTCTTGTAAGAAAAGGTATAATAACCAACAGTATTGTCAGCTTGTGAAATTGTGCAGTATAACTCACGTTTTTGTTTTATTCAGCATTTTTTTGACACATTTTATCACACAGAAGAAATGAAGAATTACATTTTGAAAATTAGCTGTTACTGAGTAATGCATGAAAATTCAGTCAAAATATAGGAAGTTTATGACATTTATCTAATATTTAAGGAATTCAATGACTGAAAGGATAAGTTAGGAAATATTACCATATTACTTCTAAGATGAGGTAATTTTGCAAGCTGATTTCTAAGCATATCTCAGATTAGGTATGAAGTAATTGTTTACTTGGCTCGTTTTTAATTGACTGTGTCATATTGATTTGGTCATCATGCACCAATAAATTGCATACAAAATTTATCATCCAGTTGACATACCAGTGCAAGGAGAATGAACATAAATTGCTCCTCGTTTTGTCCATACGTACAGTTTTCATCACCAAATCTTTCCCAGAGCATCTATTATAACATGCACTATATGAGGTTTTTGGGTATGAGATGCACTTGCCGAGTGAAGAACCTGAGGTGTTCTCTGAGTTTTATTGAATTGTTAATAGACTTATCTTGGTCAATTGGTGTGGTTAGTAATCATCAAAATAAAATTCCCCACTCGTTTTCAGGTGAGTGACTGTAACTGGAACTGCAGGTATTGGAGATTTTTGCTTGCGTTCATTCATCAGAATATCATGCAATAAAGCCTGACGCGTTAGTTTGAATGCTAAAGTAGTAATGCTACTAATGCTAAAGTTTGAATTCATCAAACTTTCTTGAATATAGATAGGAATAAATAGGAGAACAGTTTGTCATTTTCACAACAAAACACAGTTTTTCATAATAACTGCAATTAATTAAGTAGTTAGTTAAAGATTAGTTAAATCCAATACAGTTTCACATGTGAAATATTGTAGTATAAACATAGGTCTGTGGCCACTTGTATATGGCAGTGAGTGTTAAATATTTTATTATTGACTTAATAGACATAATCCACTAAATTCATAAGTCCATTGCAGAACATTTTTTGGAGAAATTGATTGCCAGTAAATGTAAAATTTCAGCTAGAATTTTCATGTATTTGATACAAATACCCATTATTAATGAATTAATAGTCTCTCTACCTTCCTGTGTGTAATAATATAAATCCAATTTGATTTTATAATTATATATTTGAGAGAACAGACAATATTCATCAAGAACACCACCCAAATCAAGCACTCAAACCCACAAGCATACTTCCTAAAGAAAATTTATTTCTATTACTCACTTTGGCATTGCACCTAACAAATATCCTGTTTTATTTAGCTGAAAATCAATGTATATATCTTCTCTACAAAAAAAACAAACCTAAACAACCTTAGAAAACAGCTTCTGAAAATATCCAAAAAAGTATAAATATGGCTTTTAGATTCTGTACATTATTTTTCAATAGATACTCTCTGAAACATATACTATACTGCACTTTGTTCATTTATTCCTCAAAATTACTGTATGTCCTCGGTTCAGTAGTAGCAGTCATTTTTCTGCTTCTTAGTAGCTGATGCAGTCCTGTGTTTTTGACTTTTGGCCTGGAAACAGTACTGATACCACCAGTGTTTTCAGTTACTGCTTGGTGGTGTTTGGTCTGGCCAGGGACTTTCTGAGTCTCATGCTCTCCCAGGGAGAAGAGGAACCCGGGAGGAAGCAGAGACCGGACACCTGACACAAACTAACCAAAGAGGAGCCAAAAAGGTATTCCATACCACAGCATGTCATGCCCAGGATGAAAAAATGGAGGGCAGAGACCCAGAAGAGGGGAGTTCGCTACTGGGTTGGGCTTGGTGTCGAGTGGTGAGCAGCTGTATTCTCTTCCCTTGTATTTTCCTTTGTCATTATTATTACTGGTGGCAGCAGTAGTGGTTTGTATTATACCTTAGTAACTGAACTGTTCTCATCTCAACATGCAGGAGTTACATTCTTTTGATTCTTATCCCCACTCCCCCAGGAGCTGGAGAGTAGAAAGGTAAGGGAGGGAGTGAGCGAACAGTGTGAGGGGCTTAAACCACAACACTGGGCTTCTGTAAGGATTGATCATCTATGTTAGCAACTTTAGGATTGAATCCTTACATTATGTTGGTTTCTCACCAACATAGGTTATTAGATAACTAAACAAAAGTGAGGAAAAAATTTATGTCCATAGTTTTAATCTTATTTGTATATCAGTATGTATGTAAAGTTTGAAATGCAACTCCCTGTATTCTGAAAAATGAACATGTTATATCTAAGACCCATAATTTTCTTAATGCAGTTTTGGTGATTTGAACTTCTAACAGACACAAATTTGCTTTATACTGAGAGAAATAATCTTATGCTCCTTACTATTTCAGCTGCTTCTTCAAGGGTCCTGAACAGACCTCTTACATACAATATCCTCAAAATAAGCCTTATTCTGACTGAATGAGAATTACTTGGACAAACTTTCAAACTCCTGACTGAAAGCAGAATTTAAGGAGGTAGAGGAATTCTGACACGGTGAAAATAATATAGCACACCACCTCTAAAATTAGCGATTTTCCACGTTTCACTTCTCCTCATTTGTGTATCAACTGTGTCTCAGATTAGTGTAGGAAATTTTCAAAGTAAATAAAGAACTTTATGGAGGGAAAAAAAAAAAAGGTTGTTACGGATGGTTTCCTAATTGAGGATGGATTTAGTCTATTGGATTTGATATGAACAATAGCTCATTAATTGAAAAGGTTTCTGTTTATTCATGTGATTAACAATGATACAAATTGTCTTTGAGTTTGAAGGTTGAAATTAATTAACAGTCTGAACTTTGTTTGTTGGGATAGCTAAAAGCTTAAATTTGCCCCTAGAAAGAATATGATGCATTCAGTTCTACAAAACACTTGAAAATGTTAGGGTAATTCAAGCAAAATATTGAATCATGATGGACAAGTATAAAGAGTTCTGGCACTCTAAAGACTGGAGTTGAAAACAGTAACTTTAGCACATTCGTACTGGACCAGTCAGTAAATTAACTTAAATTGACTTTATGCAAAAGTGTTTTCCTGAGCCATTTCTAAGTCAGCCTGCTTCCAGATTTCAAATCTGTGGCAGAGTGACCTTGGATGGGTGTTGGGTGACAGATGCCCATCAAAGCTGCTCTCACAGAGTAATACTCCCATCCTCAGCTGGAAAAAGAAAAGAAAATATTACAAAAGGCTAGTGAGTTGAGATAAGGACAGGGAGATAACTTTGCAATTAAGATCACATGCAAAACAGACTTGACTTGAGGAAATTAGTTTAATTTATTGCCAATCAAATCAGATTAATGTGATGAGAAATAAAACCAAATCTAAAAACCACCTTGTCTTATCCCCATCTTCTCCACTGTGGACTTCCATGGGCTGCTGCAGGACAGCTTGCCTCACCATGGTTACCTCCGCAGGCTTCGGGGAATCTCTGCTCTGGCAGCTGCAGCACCTCCTCCTCTCCTTCTGTATTGACCTAGGGGCTTGCAGAAGTGTGTCTCTCACATTCTTTTTCCTCTCTGTGGCTGCTGTTGCTGTTATGCAGGGGGTTTCCCTCTTCTTACCTATGTTATTCCAGAGGTGCTACTACCATCACTGACTGGCTCAGCCTTGGCCAGCTGGCATTGGCCCTGTCAGACCTAGTTGAGAGCTTCTAGCAGCACCCCTGAAGCCTCTCTGCTACTAAAACCTTTTCACACAATCTCAATACAGGAGCAAAATAAGTCATTTAAAAAAATGTATGCCATAATGTAGTAGTTGCATCTTTCAGATCTCTTTTACTTCTAGTGTTATCTGAGAGTAATTTTTTTTTTTTTTTAATTTCCTGGCATCTTTTTCCTTTTCTTTTTAAAGTGGCAAAATGTCTTTCCAAAAGAAATGTAACTTGTATTATATTTTTTATGTAACATAAAACCACAATTGTAGAATCATATCCAATTAGCTAATGTAAAATTCCATGGAACATAGGCATACAATACAAGTAAAATTTTGATTTGTAACAAAGGTAGCATAATGAAGATTGGACTTCCAACAGTGAGATGCAAAACAAAAAAAACATGAAACTGTACATATCTGATAGTAAAGTTTTAAATTGCATATTGTACTAATTCAGAAGTTTCTTACTTTATTTCATCTCGCATAAATGGCTATGCTAACCTCAGAGAGATCAATATATACATACTTAATTCAGATCCAGCTAAGTCATCCTCAAGAATATTCCAAATAAATTATATATAGATAAATAATTGGGTTTTAATTCCATGTTTTGTGTATTTTGTTTTTTGCAAAATGAAGGGAGAAGGGGAAGAGATTGAGTGTTAAATATTTGTATAAGATTTTATCCAAATAGTCTATGAAATTACTGAGAAATTAGAAGCTGAAAAATGTGATTTATAATGGAAATATTAAATGAACCTTAGCTCAGTCATCATGGTTCTAGTGAATGCTCCTGCAGCACAGAAAAATTTTCTGTAGGTTGGATCACTATATATGACAGTCTTCTGTAACCATAGCAGAGGGTACATTAATAGGCTAACTTTAACAGCTTGTTATGTAATGAATTACTAATCCATTATTTATAAAACTTATAATTAAGTCACATCTAAAAAAGACAGCTAATCATTATTTTTCATCAAGTAATTTGCTGTTGCCTGGCTCAGGATAAAACTATAGTCAAGATAAAAGATAAAATTATTCTCACCTTCCATCATTAAAAAAATCTTATGTATGAGAAGAAATGATGAAAAATTCATAGTCCAGATTCTGACAACGCATAGCTTATGGCACAGGAAATCTAGGCATTTCATTTTGGAAATATTTATGGAAGACTGTTCACCTATCACTGAAAACAACAGAGCCAATGCAGAAATTCTACACAGAAACGCTTGTAAACTCCCATACACAGATATTTGTTCATAGATATTCCTATTTTTGTAGAATTACAATTAAATAAAAAAAGTTCTCGAATCCTTTGAAATCAAGCTGGAAAATGAAGTTTAGCTAAACATAAACCAGACACAAAAAATTCTATAAATAGTTCATTTAGAATGTTAAAGTCTCTTGTATGGAGATAAATAATTGTGGTCCTTCTTGGTAGATAGGTATACATCTATATATTTTTACACAAAATGTTATTGCAGACCTTGCCTACTGCTTCTCACTGGACATACATACCAGTGAAATAATTTGTGATCCTTTTCAGAACTGTCTAGAAAATATGGCATTGATAGATGAACAGAAAAATTCCATTTTGAGTTAATCTCTTCTAAAACAAGTCTGTCTTAAGGACAGCTAGATGACTGTCCAAATTAGTCATTGTCAAAATACACCAAGCTCTGAGAAGTTTGACTTTAAGCTCCAAGATCTGCATAGATTATAATTTTTAAACCTCAGGAATCCAAAATATAATATTTCTATTTTTAATTTTTTTTTAACTATTAGAAAGTATTGTAGTATGTCTATAAGCTGTGACTAGTTATATTCTAAGGATTTATTTCTATTTAACAGGGAATGGTTATTGTCTAAAGAAAAAGGAAAACTTTCAAATAGTGAGCTGATTAAATAGAATCTTGTGGACAAACATGAAAGATTTCTTAAGAGCAAAAAATAAACCCCAGAAATTTCTTCGAATTCAAAACTCAAACTTTTAATATGATAAAGATCTAAATTCTACGTCAAATATAAATCAAAATGCTGAATGGAGATTACCATTTACAAGTACATTTGACATTTTTCATTTAGACATAGAGACTGAAGACTGAATAATCCACATCCCACATGAATTAAGTTAGAAGGTGAATAAATCAGTATTTTCCTGGCTAACCTGGACTTGAGCACCATCAGGGATGGAGCACTCACAATTTCCTTGGGCAAGCCATTCCAGTGCCTCACCACCCTTACACTAAAGAATTTCTTCCTCAGATCCAATCCAAACTTTCCCTAAGTTTGAACCCCTTACTCCTTGTCCTATGACTACAGTCCCTCATGAAGAGTCCTTCCGCAGCATCCCTGTAGGCACCCTTCAGATATTGGAAGGTTGCTATGAGGTCTCCACTCAGCCTTCTCTTCTCCAGGCTGAACAGCCCCAACTTTCTCAGCCTATTTTCATGCAGGAGGTTCTCCAGTCCCCTGATTATCCTTGTGGCCCTCTTCTGGACTTGTTCCTATAGTTCCATGTCCTTTTTATGTTGAGGACACCAGAACTGCACACAATATTCCAAGTGAGGTCTCATGAGAGCAGAGAAGAGGGACAGGATCACCTCCCTCATTCTACTGGTCATACTCCTTTAGATGCAGCCCAGGATACTGTTGGCTTTCTGGGCTGCAAGAGCACACTGCCAGCTCATGCTCATTACCTCATCAATCAACACCCCCAAGTCCTTCTCCACAGGGCTGCTCTGAATCTCTTCTCTGCCCAATCTGTAGCTCTGCCTGGGATTGCTCCCACACAGCTGTAGGACCTTACACTTGGCATGGTTAAATTTCATCAGGTTGGCATCTGCCCACCTCACAAGTGTGTCAAGGTCCCTCTGAATGGCATCCCTTTCCTCCAACACATCAACCAAAGCACACAGCTTGGTGTCATTGGCAAACTTGCTGAGGACGCAGTAAATCCCAGTGGCTAGGTCATCAACAAAGATGTTGAACAGGACCGTTCCCAACACTTATCCCTGAGGGACACCACTCATTACTGGTCTGCAGCTGGACATTGAGATATTGAGCACAGCCCTTTGTGTGCAGTCATCCTGCCAGTTCTTTAACCACTGAGTAGTCCACCTATCAAATTGATGTCTCTTCAATTTAGAGACAAGTATGTTGTGTGGGACAGTGTCAAACACTTTGCACAAGTCCAGGTACATGACATCAACTGCTCTGCCCCTGTCCATCAGTTCCATAGCCCCATCAGAGAAAGACACCAAATTAGTCAGGCAGGATTTCCCCTTAGTGAAGCCATGCAGGCTGTCATCAACCACCTTCTTGTTTTTCATATGCCTCAGCATGCCTTCCAGGAGAAACTCTTCCAAGATTTTGCCAGGCACAGAGGTGAGACTGAGTGCTCTGTAATTCCCTGGGTCGTCCATTTTCTCCTTGAAAATGGGCGTTAAATTTTCCTTTTCCCAGTCGTTGGGAACTTCCCCTGACTGCCATGATTTTTCAAATATGATCGACAGCGGCTTAACAACTTCACTTGCCAGCTCCTTCAGGACCTGTGGATGGATTTCATCAGGTCCCATGGAGTTGTATACTTTCAAGTTCCTAAGACGATCTCGAACCAGATCATCTCCCAAAGTGGGCCTAGGGTCTTCATTCCCACTGTCCCCCAATCTGCCTTCCAAAACTTGGGTGGTGTGGTCAGAGCATTTGCCAGGGAAGACCAAGGCAAAGGAGTCATTAAGAACCTCAGCCTTTTCCAAATCTATGGTAGCCAGTTCTCCTGATAGCTTCCGGAGAGAGTCCAAGTTGTCCCTAGTCTGTCTTTTATTTGCAATGTAATTATAGAATCCCTTCCTGTTATCCTTAACATTATGTCTCTGAGATTCTTCTTCTTAGGTGATGACAAATGAGCCTATAAGGATGCTGTGGAGGGACTCTTCATTAGGGACTGTAGTGATAGCACAAGGGATAACGGGTTAAACTTAAACAGGGGAAATTTAGATTGGATATGAGGAAGAAATTCTTTACTGTGAGGGTGGTGAGGCACAGGAATGGCTTGCCCAGGGAAGTTGTGAATGCTCCATTGCTGGCAGTGTTCAAGGCATAGCCTTGGGTGTCATGGTTTAGTGGGAGGTGACCCTGCACATGGCAGGGTGTTGGAACTAGATGATCTTAAGGTTCTTTCCAACTGTAATTATTCTATAATTCTATGATGATGACTCAGTACTGATGTGACTTGGCCTCTTTTTCATATACAATTGTCTGATGTGACTCATGGTCAGACCCTGCAAACTTGAGTGTGGTGCTTGTGAGTATGTGAATAAGAATATGAATGGATAAAATCAAGTTCAAGATATGTAAATAAATACTCATGTCCTCTTCAACAGACATTTAAAATGGGTTAGGTAAAGTGCACCCTGAAAGCATTTAGTTCTCATCTTTGATTAGAAGGAAAGTCTCTGCAGACTTGTTCAGGTATAAATGTATCTAAAATTAGACAATATAAATCCCCCTGTGCCTCACCCAGGGTAAAGCATTGTGACTGCAGGGGAGCATGAAATCCAATTTAGGCTCCCTTCATCCTTGTTTGTCTACTGAGATCCTGCCCAGTGAGGCCTGTTCCAGCATTGCCTCCTATCAGATAAGAAACCTACCTCTAATTACTTTGTTCCTGTCAGCCCCAGAATTTGCTACCTCTGCACCTAAATTTGGTACTTCTGATAATACTATCTCAGTGTTATACCATCTCATTACTGATATGGCCATCAAGGCACTGCTGCTCCTCCAAAACTCTGCTACTGAAAAGGCCTACTTTCTGGGTGTTTTGGCTGTGTCATAGTTTAAGCCGTAAGTCATGCAGCCTGTTCACTCCCTCCTTCTTCTTTCTTCCCCCTCACTTCGAAGGAGGGGGGGAGGAATGGGGAAAAGAATCACCCACAGCTCGGTCGTTGGGTGGTTAGCAGTTGTATCCTCTTCCCTTGTATTATTGGTGATAGCAGTAGTGATTTGTGTTATACCTTAGTTACTGGACTGTTCTTATCTCAACCTGTGGGAGTTACATTCTTTCAATTCTCCTCTCTGCCCCCACCGGGAGCTGGGGGAAGAAAGAGTGGGGAGTGAGAGAATGAGCTAAGTGGCTGACTGGACTTAAACCATGAGAGTTCTTTTTTGGCCCCCAAATGGGGCATGAAGGGTTGAGATAACAATAGGATTACTAGCCAATCATCACAATGCTGATTTATTGGCTCTCAAAGTTGTTGCTCATGATTCTATTGATTTCACAATTTCAGCATGTTGCATTTTACTTACAGCTGCTATTTGCTGTCTTAGTGTTTATTAGATAGGGGCTTGGGCTAAGGATCTTATTTGATTGTACTTTATAGTAATGACTTGCAATATGGGAAGGCTATGGCAGCAGGGGGGGTGGATGTGGCTGTGGACTTGTACCTGGCTGTCTAGCTGCTCTTCACCTTCCTGGCCCTTGTCCTCACCTCCATCTTCATGAGGCTGTGGGGAGACAAGGGACAGTGGCCCCGGGAGCTGTCAGTGGCCAAACTGGCCCGGAAGAGTGGCCTTGGAGACCAGGAGGTCAGGAAGGAGGCGGCTGCCAAGCAGCGGCAAGAGGCGGTGGAAGAGCTGAGCCCCAAGGCTGAGCCCAGCCCCATGGCAGCCAAGAGCATCACCCACTGAGCCCTGTGAGCCTGAGGAGACCATGAAGCACTTCCCAGCAAGGCAGAGGAAGAAGATCTGGACTCAGACAAAGAGAAGCTGGTGGTGAGAGCTGGTAAGTACAGCAGATACACCAGCCCCAGTGACAAGTACAGCAGCATCATTTGAGAGTTCTGAACATTTTGAATGGCCTTTGGGTATCCTTGAGACCTGCCTGCTGATTGTGATGGGGATCACCGTGTTGGCGTGCATACAGAGCGTGTTTTACTCACAACCATTTCATCTGGTCCTGAGAGTTAAGTTTGGGCCTTGTGTGGGATTAGACTATGAAGTAGGAGGATCAAGAGATTTTCCCTGAGGCTAGACAATCATGAGTGGCAAGGTGTGTGGGACAGTATCAGCAGTTATCTAGTCCACTGGGCCCCTCCAGTACTTTGGAAGCATCGGAGATGGAAGTAAGCTGTATGGAGCCCCAAAGACAAGCTTCGGAAACTGCTGGAGGGGAGAGTGAATTATTTTGAGCCTCATGGGACCATGACACTTCAAGCCATCGGGGCAGAGATGCAAAATACAGATGGACTCGTGATTGAGGGGTAGACTTAAAAATGGACACTATTGCCCAGGTTGTTCACGAGTGTGAACACTGCACACAACCTTTCCTGCTCAGAAAGACTGTTACAAGAGATAGAGCCCAATATCATGGACTCAATGGACTCAGCAGCTTTATAGGTATTGGTCCATGCACTAAGAAATAATCTCTCCCTCTGTGTGTTTTTGTGGATGTGGATATATATATATATATGAGATAAGAATAATGGTATATTGAAAACGTGGGATCTGAGCATGATGTGAATAGTATGGAATAAGGGGTGGATACTGTCCTGGATTCAGCAGCAGCAGTCATTTTTCTCCTTAGTAACTGGTGCGGTGCTGTGGTTTTGACTTTCAGAGGTGACAGCTTAAATTAGGGTTTGGTTTCGGATTTGGGTTTAAAGATCCACAAACCCTTCAGCTTCAGGGACACTGGGCCTGCAGACATCATGCCAATGGGAGCTTAACATAACACCAGCATTATTGCTTCCACACCATTTTTATCTGAGCCCACCATGGTACTAGGGATAAGGACCTCATCTCCATGGTGGCAAATTATGTTTAGGTTTAGTGTTCAGAGATCCACAAACCCTACAGCAGCAGGGAGGTGAGGCAGTAAAAGGCATGTTAAGGGGAGCTTGGAACAGCATCAACATTATTT
>JASSUY010050037.1:0-28258 GCA_032466535.1 Forpus xanthops | reverse complement strand
CCTTCTCTTCTCCAGGCTCAACAGCCCCAACTCTCTCATCCTATCTTCATACGGGAGGTGCTCCAGTCCCCTGATCAGCCTCGTGGCCTCCTCCTAGACTTGTTCCAACAGTTCCATGTCCTTTTTACGTTGAGGACACCAGAACTGCACACAGTACTCTAAGTGAGGTCTCATGAGAGCAGAGGGGCAGGATCACCTCCCTTGATCTGCTGGTCACGCTCCTGTTGATGCAGCCCAGGATGCGGTTGGCTTTCTGGGCTGCAAGCACACACTGAAGCCAGTTCATGTTCATTTTCTCATGGACCAACACCCCAAGTCCTTCTCCTCAGGGCTGCTCTGAATCTCTTCTCTGCCCAACCTGTAGCTGTGAGATTTGCTCAACTCTTGATTGAGTAAAAACTGGAATATTTGCAACTTGGAAGATAAAGTTACTGTGATTGGGAAACTCTCTTCCAACAATGAAACACACAGTAGAAGATACTTCCTGCCTATTTGGCTACATGCAGGATAAGAACATTCTACTCCTAAATTGCATTCAGGTTTCTTTCTTCTCCTACACAAAGACTAATTCCTCTAACTTGTTCACTTTTCTCAGTGCATAGGTTTGTACAATGCAAATGGTTGAAAAGATGACAGAATTTGACCTTAAATTAGCAGAGAAGTTTAAAAACAGTTTTTAGGATCCACTCACGAACTGCATTTTGCACTATTGTCCTGATGTATAGGCACAGGTCATTGGATGCCACGCACAGGACAAACCAACGGGCTTTCTGCTCTTGCCATATTGCATGGACAGCTTGTCACTTTGGGGTTCAGAGACATGTCTATATATTCAGTTAGCAACTTCCAGAGGCCTCCTGGGTGCAGAGCTAGTGTGCCATTTAGCGGTAGTGATCTGTCCAAGCTCTCTGTGAGTTCCTAAGGAGAGAAGGACCTTTGATTCATTTCAAATTGAGCTGATAAAAAGTTGTCACATTATAGTTTTTCACCACTCCATTCTGCCCCGTAAAAGTCTTACTCAGGTTTTTTTGCTTCTCCCAGATGAGTAATGGTGAGCTATACAGAATGCTTGGAAAGCAGCTTTGGATGGAGAACAACACACGGACAAAGTTACACGGTGCATGATCCAAATCTCTGAAACGTGGGGGTAGAACAAATAACCCCTTCTCTTACATAAGTATCAGATTCATTCATCTGTGGAGGACTCATAGAAGGCATGAACCATCTACAAGGCTACAAGGAATGCAGCTGCTTCAGTCCTTTGTGCCCAGAATGGGGATAAGTCCATGTGAAATCATACAAAAACTCCAGAGAGTTTTCCATGATGTCACTTCAGAGTTGTCCTCACTGAAGAAGGACACTGAATGTGTGAATTTTAACACTGTCAATGTGTACCTAATGCTAAATGCTGAACATCCTCAACACTTTACGGTAAATGGATGTTCCTACACTGGGCAATGAAGCAAGGAATGGACACACCTGACTGCTGACATTGCAAGAAGGCTGGGTAGTTCGATGCTTACCATAGTAATCAGGGTCCTTCACTCCTAGTTCAGGAGCAAATTGGGACATCACAAGAAAAAGAAGAGGCAGCAAGTACTTTGTTGGAGCTCTGTAGAGTAGGAAGCAGTAGGATTAAGCTTAAAAGTTGGAAAGAGAATGCAAATGAACTGGGCACATTCTTAACACTGTCTGAAATAGCATAGTCCTAGGCTATCTCTGAAACCATCACATCCCAACTTCTGTGGAACTATCTGTTGATCTGTCAGTTTGGCCCTAAGGAGGAGAAGGGACCACCTAAGCATATTGAGAAATGGTGAATAAGTTTTATAACACCACATATTCCCATATTTCAGGGATCTGAGGAAGGGAAAGAGATTGCACCTAAGCAACTTCGTAGGCAACCTACCCAGCTTGATGACTCTTAGAGAAGAATACCTGCCATCACGTCAACATTGAGGTGTTTGGTGGTGGAGAGGAGCAGACTGCAGACACCACCCAGCACAACTCCCACAGGCCAACTGACATCAGCCTTCCCAACCTGAAACTGGAATTACTCAGCAGCAGAGGCAGTGAGTGCAGACAGCTGGCTGGCCTTCAGCATGAAAGCCAGCTCCTATTTCTTCAGACCAGTCCTTGCCCATTGCTCCACTTGTGTTCTCTACTGTCTTCCAAGTCTTTCTCCAGCTTTGGCTCTTTTAAGGTGTCCTACTCTTAAAAGGTATTATATTATATGGTATAATACCCAGAGAGGTATTCATTGCCAGAAATACAACAAACCAGCCAACAAAAATCAAGATGTTAACGCAGAGAAGAAAAGAAAGGAAAGCAAAAGAGCATTGTGATCAAAGCCAAGCCTGATCTGCCTCAAAGCAGTGGATGCAAAACCAGTGCATATTAGTTGATGTTGTTAGGCATACTGCTACGTATCAAAGGCCAAACACAAGTACCTACTGTTGCAGAAGGTAGTTAGCAGCATAGCCCTTCAGACGCTTTCAGGATACACTCAGCCCTCCATTATCTGAGACAATAAGAATTAAGGATTATCCAGACAATATAAAAATGCAAATGATACCTATTATTTCTGGACCACTCTGCTGTTATATTGCAGAGCCAATTGACTGCAACTCTTCTCAGCCCTTGTGGTTCCAGGAATCATAGAATTAGAGGACGGTTGGGTTGGAAGGACATTAAAGATCATCAGGTTCTAACCCGCTGCCATGGGCAGGGACACCTTCCACTAGAGCAGGTTGCTCCAAGCTCTGTCCAGTCTTTCAAAGGAAGGTTTATTAACTTTGCCACAAGACTGCAACATATAGAGGTGCTCCTGGGTGCTGCTGGACCCAGACTACCTCTGGAAACAGTGGAGTTGCAGCTGGGCAATGCTGCTCCTGGGCTAATAAATTCTATATTCTATAGATATAAGATCATAGTCTCAGTAAAGACACTTTGCTGCCTGTGGCTGAATACATTTTTAAGCAGTTACCTCAATAAGAATGCTTTAAAGAAGTCTATGTTTGTGCCTGCTGGCCTGCCACTGAATATATTTGATATATTTGCTTAGGTTTGGCATCTTCTGGTGAGGTGCTCATAATGGTTGTGCCTCTCACAGCACTACCTGGACATGACTCCCTGTGTGTCTGTATTGCTACCAACAAGCTAAGAAAAGCACTTGGCCATTCTCAGATGAGGAAAGTAAAAATAATAGTGCATGTAAGCCCCACAGGGCATCATCTCGGCCATCCTCATGACAGAAGGTCTCAACACTGCAAGGATGTACTAAAAAGGAGGCATGTGAAGAGCTAATCTAGCCTACAACAAGAGTCTGAAGGGGTACATGACCACTGCAGAAGCAAAACAGGGTGCTCTGAGACAGAGTAAAGACAAGGATATGATCATCTAAAGAAAGAGTTGTTGAAGATCAACATTCCCAGAGAAAAAAAAAACATTTGGAGGACCTAATGGATCAACTGTCAACCAGCAACAAAGATCATTTTCCTTCCCAGGGAAAACTCTGAACTTGCAACCTCCAGGCTCAGCTAGTAAGCAAATGTTTGCACAAAAAGCACAATAACAATTGTTTAAAGGAAAGATGTAGCAATCTACATGAAGCTTTTGAGTAGGAGATAAAATTTGCTCCTAACTATTTGCGGTTCACAACACTTCAGATCTATTGTAACCATTTTATGACCATGAAAAATGTCATGTTCTCACTACACAAAGCCCTCCAGTCATATTCTAAAAGTATGATCCATCATTTGAACTGAAGAAAACTATCTTCTAAGGTTTGGCACCATGAGGTTCGTGACACATATCCTGTCTCAGAGAAGATGGTGACACACATACTCACCAGCCACGCTACTACAATACAACAGTCTGAAGAGTATTTTAAGTCTTGCTTGTTTTCAAGTTTCCAAGCCTGAAAGTGCACCAACTGAATGGTTCTTCTGAGGTGTTTTCTCCCAAAGTAGCCTTCAAGCAACAAAAGCAACATGGCACTTACTTTGTCAAACTATATCCTGATACTTGCAACAGAATCACACTGTGGCTGAGAAGTGACACTGGACAACAAATAGGGCATTTTGCTGTAGGCAAGTGTCCAAGCAGGAATTAACTGGTCTGCTTTAGTGGCTTCAAAAAGAAGTGCAATTTGAGTACAAGGAAAACAAGCAAAATTTGAAGGCAAATCAGCCTCAATCCAAATGCAAATCTGAAGTTTTTGGTGTTGACCAAACTCTCTTTCTCAAGTTCATTAATGCTGATGGTGCATATTTCTTCTTTCAGAGTGTTGCAAATCATTTAGCATGGTTTCAGTAAGAGACAGCATTACAATTGTGCAATATTACTGCTTTATCTTGCATTACCAAACTTCTCCCTCAACCTCCATTAAAGGAGCTTCCAAAGACTTGTTTCTTTGAGGTCTCTTAATAGTTCTTCTCCACTGGAATGGAAATGCCATGTTTTGGGAGCTGTTTTAAAGGTCTTCAGGTTGGGATGGGGTTTGAGGCTCAGCATCTGACAAAGTAAACAAATCAGCATCTCAGGTATTTACTGGTCAGATGGAGAGTTTATTCCCTAGCAAACTCTGACTTGAACATACACTACTGAGCAAAAAGTTATTATTTATGATTTATGCCCCAAAAGTTATTTCTTTCCTTGAGTGATTGCCAACATTAATGGCCATCCAGTGACCTGGAAACTCCACAAGTCCTTGAAAGACAACAAAACTCTTCTGCCTTAAAATGGATCAAATAATAGCAACTAAGTGCCAGCTGCACACAGGTCCCCTCATGGCCCAGCACTGTGTACATTCAGCACACACTATTCAGCACACCAGGCTTGGAGAAGGCATGAGTTGATTTTGGGACTTAGCTTTCAAGTTGTGGGACAGATCCCATTGTGTAAGTCTGCTATGGTCACCTAACTGGAAACTTCATCTTCCCTGGAATCAGTATCATTAGAGGAGGGTGCAAGCTGTTGCAAGCTGCTCCCATTCTGCATGGGTTCAACACAATACAGTCAAGCAGATGAAAACTAGTAACAAATGCTAAGATTTTTCACAAAGGTCTGCTCTAGTTTGTATCCTCTATTCAACCAAGAGGAAAAGCAAAGCTTAGCAGTGGAACAAGGACTGAACACAAGCAAACAATGGCAAAGCTCTCCAGTGAAATGCTTTTCTGTAAGTTGTATTACATGCATGATAAACTGAATGAGCTCTGAATTCCTGCTCCAACTGGATACGAGGCAGGAGAGTAATTAAAGCAGCATAAAACAGTAGACCATGTCAAGAGTAATCAAAATTAACAAGCTCAACAGATAAAGATTGGGGTTTTCCTGGAAGCTAAAAGTAAAGCCATCAGAGCACTAGAGGACACCAACAAAAATCTCAGCATTCTCCCTTACTTTACACAGGACAGCAGCAGAATTATTCAGACCTACCAAATATACAGCACTCTGTCCTGGCCTTGTTGGCAGATGGCCCATTCACCATGAAAAAACCACACAAAGATCTCAGTGTACAGAGCCCCAGACTGTGATGGTGTGAACTGGAGAAGCACCAGGGACCGAGCAGGGGTAGGAACTCATAAGACCTTATGGGTCCTTAGGCCATATTGCAGCAGGCAAACTGCTCAGAAGGACAAATAAGAGCTCACGAGAATGAGTCTGTGCCCATTAAATATGTTTGTTCTGAGGCAGAGTTGTACAAACTGTCCCTCTGCTGCCTCCTCGGAGGTGCTGAAGCCAGCCCAGATAAACTAAAGTGAGTAACAGGGCAAAGGGAACATTTGCTGTCATTATTGCTGGCTTCTAGTACACAAATTAAGCCTCATGAAAGACAGCATCATGCTGAGCATATAAGATATCAAATGAAGGCAGCCTAAGAAACAGGATTTTCCTAAAGCCAGATTTTGAGGTTTTCAATAGGAACAAGTTTTGTTTTGCTGCTAATTAAAAATTCCATTTTACTCAGAATTCCTTTTCTTCCGGGAAAAAAAAAAGAAAGAAGCCCAAAATATAAACCAGAAAGAAACAGCAGTGGAAAAATATGGAGCAGATCTTCGTTCTCTGTTTGGCTCCTGGTTGCACATAATGTAGGAGAACCTATTTCAAGGCAGGTGAATTCAAAGCAGTGGGATGGCACAAGCTGGGTTAGACATGGAGTATGAATGTCCATGGAAAATGGGTGGGTTTGATGTCTTGAGGTTGAGAAAATGCTCACCATGAGGTGACCCTTTCACTAACACAATCAGCTGGTCTCCTTACCAGATTAACCAGTGAAATCCAGTATCTACTGGATTGAGGACGTCAGCCTGAAGATCCAAGCATTCTTTTTAGTCCTAACTCCACAACCCAGATCTATAAATGAACCATGTCAGAGGAATACAGCAGAACTTCACATCTTGCCTTCAGCAACAGGTCCTCCACTGATCAAAAGCATCATTCCCCTGTGCAGTTCTCACCCTGAAGTAAATGCACACCATGGAGTCCATCCTCCATACCCTTCTCTTACGAGTTGGGGCTCAGTTATGGAGAGGTTGTTTTAGCCTCACCATAGTGTGTTACACCTCTGTACCAGCCCTGGGCCTGTCCCAGGCTCACCATGCCAGCTCCACAGCAGCTCAGGCATGGGCATCACACTGCCAAGAAGAACCAGGGGTGCAGAAATACCCTTCCATGCAGAGCTTGAGGGCTGACTCCATCTAACCATCAACTGTATTTGTGTTGCAGTAGCACCTAGTGGCCAGGGCTATGAAAACACACAGCAAAGGACACACTCCTGCCAAAAACCTAAATACAGTTAAGCTTAACCCAGAAACAGCAGGTGGTCATGTGTGACTGATGCAGCCAGCACAGGGTAACTCAAGTTGATTCTAAAGGCCTAATTCTCATGTGAAAGTGAGAGCAGAAATAATTTCCATCCTGTGCTTGCTGGCTCAAGAGACCTCAGTATAAATGAGAATCCAGTCCCAAACCCTCAATGGGATCCTGGCTTCAAGAAGGATTTCAGCTTGAGGAGGGGTCTGGGCTCTGCTTTGCAGTGTGTGAAGAACTGAATGGACAATTCATAGTATTTTAAGAAATGTCATGATGGGTTTGGTTTGGTTTTTGCCTTTAATAACTTCGCCTCACTTACTAGGCTGTAACCAGGGGACCCATAAAGTCTGCTGAGCTATGATCGGCACAGCTCATCCCACCAGAAGCAAACAGTGGGAAACTGAGAATGAAGGAAGAAGAGGTGCTGCTGAAGAGCATGAATCACGCAAGGAAAGCTACCTCTGGGAAAAACACCCTTTGCTGCATCCTTCCTAGAAACTGGAAGGTGGGAAGGGACCCTTCATCAGGAACTGTAGCAATAGGACAAAGAGTGATGGATTCAAACTTACACAGGGGAAGTTCAGGTTAGATTTAAAGAAGTTCTTTACTGTAAGGGTGGTGAGGCACTGGAATGGGTTGCCCAGGGAAGCTGTGAATGCTCCATCAGTGCTGGTGTTCAAGGCTGGGTTGGACAGAGCCTTGGGTGACATGGTTTAGTGTGAGTGTCCCTGCCCATGGCAGGGGGTGGGAATTGGATGATCTTGAGGTCCTTTCCAACCCAAACCATTCTATGATTCTATACTTAATTCAGGCATGCAGACTCTAAAAGCAAACTGAGATCAGAGAGCATCATGACAGGAATGCACCTGGTGGCTAAACTTTCCTTTGCCTTTTCATTGTTTGGGCAGAGTGAGAGGAAGTAAATGTCATGTGGAAATGCACAGGAGCAGATCCTGAAGTCCCTTTTCTCTGTTCCAAAGATGTCTTGCTGAACAGGTCTGGACTAAAAAATCAGAACTTTTCCAAGTCAGTGCATGCTTCACTTGACACTATGGGCTCAGTTTATGTTTGCTCTTACGTTAGCTCTGGGCCAGAAACCACACTTGGGTCCAACACTGTCATATTTTGGCTTGCTGTCTGGATGATGTCTGGATCAATCACTTGACTGTGGAGTGGGGAAACCACACAACTTGCATTCAAGCTCTGTCCCCATGGAAGACAGGGACAGGAGCCACTAGCAAACCCAGGCTCAGAAACAGCCATCAGGAGAACAGTTGCAGTCAGTGATGAGAAAAGTCATCCCTCCTTGTCCTGCCGTGCATCAGCACGTAGAAAGAGGAACTGTGGGTCTCAAGTCTAGTAAACAAGTTTCCACATAGAAACTCCTTCCCACAGACAAGATAAATGACAAGAATTGATGACAGGGACTTGGAGAAGGAAAAATAGTCAATGTCAAGGGCAGTTCTATCAGAAGGGGATGAGCTAGGCTAAGATGCACAGATAGCATCACAGTTCTGGGCCTACAAGGGAGTTAAATGCCTAAAATGGACCATCACTGAGATACCTGGAAAATGCACTTGAGGAATTAGTGCAAGAAACTGCTCTCTTTTGCTCTGGTTACTTTCTTCCGGTACAAAAAACCATGGAGAGGGACAAAATTCCATATTCCTTGCAGGAGCTCTTCGGTTTATGCTTTTTTCATTAGGGATGAAAAATGTTCAGAGGGAAATGAGCTCATTTCTGTCATCTGCTGCCACCATCTGCAAACCCAGCAGCAACATCTTTGAAATGCTGTATTAAGTCCTCCCACTTCTTTTGTTTTCCGCCTTCCCTCCATATATGATGGGCAGTACAAGCCAGTAAAAAGGGAAGCTGGCCTGGCAGTGAGGACCCCAAAAGGACCAGTACAAACCCCATGCCACTGCTGTCATCCGCCTGTCCCACCAAATGCATCCGTCTTTCCTCCATATCTTCCTCTTCAGGTTGGTTAAATTAACTCTTCCTGTGCACAAGGCTGTTGTGCTACTTTAGAAAGATGGTGCTGGAGGGAGTGTGGTGACCCAGGGGAAACAGGGCATGGAACTGTACAGAAGATGAGCCTGGTTTTGAGAGGTGATCAATGCTTTCTGATATGTGAGCAGCTCTGTTGCTGAATGCAGAGTTGAAAAAGAAAGGTCACATAACAGTGTGAATGTCCAGCATGGGTTGAACCCTCCAGTAAAAGCTTCAAAACCAATACTAGCAATACAGCATATTCTTTCATGCCCCTCTGGTTTCAAGTAGGACTGGGACCAGATGTGCCAGTTTTCAACAAGAAAGGCTACTCATGCTATTCTTGGCACAGCTGAAAGAAGCAAGTACCACAGATCCTATTTAATATAGTGCCTAAATGCCACAGACCTATTTGCTTGAGTTGCCTGGCTTGGTTTTTCAAGTTCAGCTGGTTCTGATAACCATCTGACCTCCAAGGTCCAGGTCAGTCACAACCACCCTTCACAACTGCACCCATCACTAACATTTTCCTTCTGGAAATGGGTTTCTTCCTCGGTCTAAGGATTGCCTTGAAAACAAAGTTTACAGGGACAGAGTGCAGACACTCCGCAATTTTGGAGTTAAATTGCACTGCGTTTTCAGTACTCAGATACAGATTGTGAAGCCTTTTTTAGGGCTTGGAGGCATGTTGGCATTCCAGATCAGCAAACTGGGCATGGCTGCTACTGACAGATGTTTAGTAAACTGTTCACATAGCTGTTGATAAGGGATTTACTACCCCGAATGTCCATGAGATACAAGCGTATCCAAGTTGTGTAGATAACTCATCCTCCCATGGACATTTGTCTTAGAGGAAACAATTTTACAACATTCTTGGTGAATGTAATATACAGACACAGTTGGGGAATTGTGTCTTGAAAGAACTTTACACAGGCTCTTATGTTGTGCAAAGATTCACATTATATGGGACTGATGTGCCGGAACTCAGATATTGAGCAGAGTAAATCCCTGTCTCATACTCGGCTCAGAATGATTACAACATGCTACCCTGCAGTCCTGTTCTTTGCAGTTTGAAAGGGAAAAGGTCATTGAAAACAATGTCATTTATAGAGAAGACAGACTCTGGACAGGCCTTCAGTTTGGAAAAGGCCACAGTACAAAACACCTTTTCCCTCTGTCTTCACCAGTAAATCTACCTCCTAGACCTCTGCACAAGCCAGACTTGTTTGGGAAAGGGAAAGCCAACAGTGGAGGAGCAACAAGCTAGAGTTAACTCAGGGTAGGTGTAAACATTCAAATAATAGAATCACAGAATCCCAGACTGGTTTAGGTTGGAAGGGACCTTAAGGCTCATCCAGTTCCAACACCCTGCCACAGGCAGGGATGGCTTCACTGGACCAGGTTGCTCAAAGCCCTGTCCAACCCATGGAGATGGATGGTTTTCATCCCAGGGTACTAGAGGAGGTGGATGATGCAACTGTTAGACCACTGTTTGCCACCTACAAAGGATCACAGTGACTGGAGGAAGTCCTTAATGTCCAGGAAAAGGCTGATGTTACACCCATCTACAAGAAAGGTGAGAGAGGGATCTCCGGCAGCTGGATTCTTTCCATCCCTGGAAGGACCAGGGAACCATGGACCATCTGCTGGAGTCCATTTCCACATGGCATGAGAAGAACTAGAATATAAACAGGGAATAGTCAACACAGATTTACCTAGGGCAGATCATAATTGGCCAATTTGATTGCCTTACGTGATGAAATGATGGGTTATCTAGACAAGGTGACAGTAGTGCTCTTAAGATATTTTGCTTTTAGTATGGCTCTTGACACTATTTATTTCCCACGAAAGCTAAGGAAGTATGGACCGGACAAACAGATCATTGTATGGGTAGAAATGGGCTGGACAGCTGGACTTCAAGCGTGGCAATCAATGATCCACCCGTTCACTCCCAGCTGGGGAAAAAGATGGGGTAGAGGAACAAGGCTTGTACAGTCTGGAGAAGAGGAGGCTTAGCAGGAATCTAACAGCCACCTACAACTACATGGAGGAGAGTGACAAAGGTAACGGAGCCAAATGCTTCTACATAAAGAGTGAAAGTTAATAGGTGCAACACAAATTGCAATATTAAGGAAGAAGCTCTTTACTGTGAGAGTGATGAGGCACTGGAACAGGCTGCCCAAGTTGTGAATGCCCCATCCCTGAAAGTGTTCAAGGCCAGGCTGGACAGAGTCTAAAGCCTGGGAGATGTCCCTGCCCATGGCAGTGGGGTTAGCACTAGATGCTCCTAAGGTTCCTTCCAACCAGGCTCTTCTAGGATTCTATATGGGAAGCAAAGCTTGAACATTACAAAACTTTTTACTTAACAAGGTAGTGTAGCTCTGGAAAAAGTCATCTAGAGATGTCTAGATGCATCTGCACCCATGGTTGTTTTCAAGCCATGGCTGATCTGATCCAGCTTTGATGATAATCCTGATCCAACTGAGAGGTCCTCTCTAACTCATTTTTCTGTAATTGTGTATTCAGACAGGTGCCTCCATTGAGGAAGGAAGAAGGGAAAAGCATGTTAGGAAATACCCTGGCTCATCTCCCACTCAGTCTCCCATACAGAAACAGGACAGGACACAGCTAGTCCCAATGTAAGGGGTGGATGGGACATTGTCTGAAGGGGACATGGTCACGTGGTTGGTTAATATTAATGGAAACAGTGAGCTATGAAGTCCCTTCTGCCTTACTTCTCCCCCCTTCTATTCCCCAAACCTGGACTTGGTAGCCTGCTGGAAAGAGACTTCGTAACACGTAAGAGGAGCTCCACTACTACTGACATGAGATGAATAAATCACAGAAGACAGAAGTAAAGCCAGACCAGCTTTCATAGTAAATAAAACCAGTTCTTTGTTGTCAAAAGGAGGATTGGATCTTTGGCAGAGTCTGGTGACAAAGCTAAGCTCCATATGTAGGAAAAGAGCTGGAAGAAGCTAAAAGCATCTGTTCAGATATGCCTGAGAAATAATTTGGTGTTTGCTTGTGACCAACGACGGTTCAGGACAGAGCACCCCACTTTCCAAAGAGGCACCTTGATTTGTTCCCAATCATGGGGCTACTGAGATGTAAAACCCTGTACCCACGTGATTTCAATCACGTTTTGGCACACGTACTCTGTCCTCTGCTGGCAGAGCCGTCACTCAGTAAGGCTGCCTCTGCTTAAGGCCTCCCTTCCCACTCCCCCATCCCCTGCTGTTACTAAGCAGGGCTTTTCTGTTTCGTCTCACTTTGCTTTTATTATGGCAAAGCCCTATAAAACTATCAAGTAGAGCTGGCTGAAAAGCAGTGTTTCCAGTGCCTTGAAAATGTAAGGGTTTAAATATATATATATTTATATGTATAAAAAGTTGGGGTGGGTCCAAATGGAACAGAACCTTTGTTCAGTTGTGTGTTTTTGAAAGGAGAACAATTTCCAGGAAGCCAGAAGCTCCCCAGACCCTGCTGCAGCCTCCCAGTGAAATGCACGTCAAAGCTTGTCAGCCTCAGTGGGCAGCTGCAGAGCTCCAGCATCCCTGGCCTTGGGGCAAATCCACCAGGTGCATCCGCTCGGGAGCCAGGGACTTGTACACACTCTGTTACTCCTGCCCTGGAAGAGATCTGCCATGAGTACAGGTGGGTTTCCTCAAGCTCTCTTCCTCAGGCATAGGGAAAGTCAATTGTGCTTAGCGCGGTTCATAGCACAATCAGCCATGCTCAAGCAGCGATGTTTCATGGGAACATTTCTGACCAGCTCAATTCTCTGGGATAAAGCATCAAAGAAGAAACTTGCTGGCTGAAAGAGTATTTTCACTGTGAGGATATCTGATCCATCTGCAATGTGATTTGCCTCGCATGAGCATCCAGTCACAGGGATCCTTTCCATTTACGCCGGCTGCCAACAAACACGACTCCGTATGGAAATGTCAAGACAACAACCATCCCACCAGTGCTAATGGTCGCTAGGGTGATGTCAGTGGATGACAATCTGGAACATCTAAACTGCTGCTCTTTAAAAGCAGAAGATCCTGTACTGTTTTATGACCTCGTTGGGTGTATCTTCCCTTCATGCACTCAGGCCCAGTGATGAGAATGGCCATAAATTGTTTGGATGACTTTTAAACGGATCCTTCTGAATCAGCCCATATGGATATGACAAGCTGGTGAAGCATACAGCATGCTACAGCTTGGCATCACGCCTGCAGCTCCTTCCCCTAAAATGGGCAGCTTTTAGACCCGTTTAATCACACTTAAACAAGCTTTTTATCTCATTTGTTCTGCGTCATAACTCTCCCTCCAAACACTATAAACCACTGTGGTAACACCACAAAGTAGAGGGCAGCCCCACATTTTAGAGACATCTGCCTGGCTCTCACAGTTTGTTTAAATCAATATATCATGAGGAATATCTGCTCTCCATGGATGGTTTTTGCCAACTCGAGGAGGCATATCCATGCTCTAAGCTCATTTTCTCATGGTAAAATTGCTAACCTTTGCATCCACTAGATCCTCGTTGAGAGCTGCACGTGCAGTCCCAGTGTCTCCAGATGTATGGAAATGGCACCTAAAGGAATATGTTAGGATTCTGCCTGCCCAGGAGATCCCTCAAATGTGGCACAGATGGCTTTGTGTTAAGTGCTTCTCTGCACAGAGGTTATAGGAAAGATAAAGATTGGGTTTACTTCTTTCTTTCCACATTCAGCCTTCATGTACAGCCCAAGTGTTTCAGGACTCACACGGACAGACTCCTGCTACTTGCTTAGATGCAGTGGGTGATACTAAAAAAGCCCCACGATGATGAGTGCAGAGGGGAAAACGTACTTCACATGGATAAGCAAACTAAGCAAGTAACTCCATGAGAACATCTGCCAGGAGGGCTTCAGAAAAGGACAATGACACATCCACACAGGTATTTATAGGCCACATTTTCCCTTCTTTTACATGCAAGAAACCCCAACAATGGCAAAACTTCTCTTCCATATTTAGAATCATAGAATAGTTAGGGTTGGAAAGGACCTTAAGATCATCCAGTTCCAACCCTCTGCCATGGGCAGGGACACCTCCTACTAAACCATGTCACCCAAGGCTATGTCCAACCCAGCCTTGAACACCACCAGCGATGGAGCATTCACAACTTCCCTGGGCAACCCATTCCAGTGCCTCACCACCCACACAGTAAAGAATTTCTTCCTCAGATCCAATCTAAACTTCCCTTATTTAAGTCTGAACCCATTACCCCTTGCCCTATCACTACAGTCTCTAATGAAGAGTTCCTCCCCAGCATCCCTATAGGCCACACTCAGTTTCATGACAAATCCCAAGAGCAAACCAGGATTAAATGGATGCCTCATCTTGTCCCTGATAGTGGCGCCTATCACAGGACCTCAAGAGTTAAAATACCCTGATAAGCTTTAACCTCCTGAGGGAGAGGGAGAAGGACATCTGCTTTTTATTTTCACAGCCAAGCTTCTCTGTGCTCCGTTTCTGAAAAGCCTGAATTCCATATAAACAGAGAGAAGCCCCTGTAATTTATGCAATGATACACCAACACATTAAAAGGGATATATTTTCCTCTAATGAGAGAAATAAGACATCATTTCCTTCACACAAAGAAGGAAGAGTTGTAATAAATGCCAAAGGGGTACTCCTTAATTTCTTTAGGAGCGAGGATATTGTGACAGCAGAGACTTGGAGCTGTAGCTACCTATTAAAGAAATCTTTACCAAAACAGATATTGACACCGCAAGGACATCCTGGGAACTAAAGGATGCAAATTTATTTGGATAAGCTTAATCAGGAGAAAAGCATGTCTGCAAATCTGTTGTGTTTCTGAAGAACTCCTTGCAAAAGGCATCCAAATAGAGCAGATGAAAAGAGCTCATCCTGCCAGACCCTTTATGGCAGAGGGAACTGGGGTTTTAACTCCTTTTTGAACCTCCCAGCAAAATGAAATGTCACCTCTGATATGTACATTTACCCACACAACTCCTCGTCTCACTGACTGATATTGTGTGCTTCTTGGATGGACACATGAGAGCAGCAACATCTGCACTGGAAGAAAAGCCAGTTGTGGCCATATAAAATCCACAGCTAGAGGCTGCTCTGTCTTTTGAGGGGGTTTATGCTGTTTTGAGAGAGGAGAAACACAAATCTAACTTTGTTCTTTGTCCTTATTCCTCCATCAACAGGAGGAAATACAATAAAGTCTTCAGTTCTGCCCATCTCTGCCCTGTTCAGACCATTTTCTCCATACTCCAACAGGGAAGAGCAAGGTGATGCTCAGTGAAGTGGCTGCATTCACCTTGTTTGCTTGTGCTGCCTTTTCTGTAGTTGTCATCTTCCCCACCCTTCTGAAGTAAAACCTTTCTCTTGGCAGCAGAAGGACCAGGAAGAAAGGCAGAAGGGGTTTTCATCCACAGACGGGTATGAAACTGCAAAAGACCTGTGTGAATACAAATGGTAGCAGAGCCTACAGGTGAAGGAGCAAGATCAAACAGCAGCACTGTAGGAGAGGATGTTCTGTTCTTTGGATGGATTCCCATGGGAAAAATAAAGCTTTAAGATAGCAAAACCAAATGGGGATCTTCATGTCTGCTGCGATGCTAAACTGCTTTTAGCTACTGCCTGGGCATGCAGACAACCAAAGGAAAAAGGTGTGTTTGAGGGGAGGTAACAAGCCAAATGAAGAGGAAATCACCTCAAAACATACCCTGATCACGCTCCAGAGTCTGTATAGCTATAGATAACATGACAGCCTTTCTGTGCAAGACAGTGTTTGTTCATCTATCCCAGCATTTAAACAACTCACCTAAAGAAGGACTCTGACATACGAATTTCAGTATGATTTTATACAAAAGCAAACAAGTTCAACTAATAAGAGGCAGCACACTAAAATTCACCTTAGAAACACTTTGAAATAGGAAATAAGGACATAAAGGCAAGATGAAATTCCAGTTCCACTCTGCGGCACTGTCATAGAGATCACTACAAAGGGCCATTCAGCCAGAGATCACACTTGAACTGGAGGAAGCCCTCTTTATGCGCTGCTAATTACTTCAACAATCTATAAAATTAATGGCTAAACGAACCACATTTATATAGAGATTATATTTCAGATATTATTGGCATTCAATAGAATAGTCTTTGTTACTAATTACTCGATTTATGAACTGTTTGGAACAAAACAGGACATACCCCAGGGAACCTGCTTTAATCCCACAAAAACACCACAGACATGGATACACATCATTCATTCAGCTTGATGCTGCACAACTGCACTGAGGGAGAGGCTTTCCACTGCCTTTTCCAGTTTCCCTAAATCCTGCATTTTGTCCTCCTGCAAAGGAGGCAAAGGAGGATGCTCCATCCCTGGCAGTGCTCAAGGCCAGGTTGGACACAGGGGCTTGGAGCAACCTGCTCTAGTGGAAGGTGTCTCTGCCCGTGGCAGGGGTTGGAACTGGATGAGCTTTAAGGTTGCTTCAAATCCAAAACATTCTATGATTCCTTGAAAATAATGGGAATAAAACATAGCATCATTCACTTAAGATCCTTGTCACCAAATCCAGCCCTGTTGGTCAGAAGTGCTGGGAGACAAGGTGCTTGTCTCATTGCACTTGGAGAAACTGAGGCATGGAATGGGACAAAGGACCCGACCCAAGGACAAGGAGGATATTTGTCACCCGGGAAGAGACTGACAGAGTCTTACAGTTTTCCCTGTGCTAAGGTCTGGCTCAGCTTCCTTTTTTATAACAGAAGCTTGGAGTAGACCAAGTAGAAAGCTTGTTTTCATTATCATCCCCCCTATGTGAATACAGCATCACCCTCCTGCCCAACCCTAGCCAATGCTACTGGGTAAGGTGCTTGCCCAAGTCAGGTCTCAGGGAGGTTACACACCTCTTGATTGAGGGGGAATCTGCAAGCCCCATCCCAGCATAGGTGCAGGCTAAGCCCCAGAACAAGCTCTCACCTTCCTCTGCAGTAGTGCTGAGTGAGTACTACACAATATGTGATCTATGGCCCTTCTTTCATCCTTCTTCCCACTTATGTTCATGAAGATCAGCCTGAATGCAACACGTGCTATTTTGTCTTACACCTCAGAGAGCTTTATCATGTACTTGTGTCCAGCCAAAGCATCCATGTTGTGTTTGGGTCTGGCTTGGTTTGGGGAAGCTGCCAAATTACTTCCAAACTATATATATGCCCCAACAGCTTTTAAACTTCATTTCCAAATGTAGCTACATGACCTTGAAATTAAAATTCATCAGGCTTCCAAAGCAATGAAATTAGCACTTGCATATTAGAAAGTTAACCCCAAATGGGCACAGATGAACTAAAATTACATGAAAAATGGGGATACCATGCATGTATGGTACATTCAGCACTGGTCACTGCATCAGCTCTCCTTCTATTAACCCTGTGTCAGCAAGACGAAGAGCAGAGAGCAAAATGAGCAATGCTTTAAGGGCCTGGTCCCTATAGCTGCATTTTGGGCCCACCACAGAAACCTCACACAGAGGTTACACAGTAAATAGCACTGTGCATCTTTTACTCTGATATGAACTGCGTTATGTTATGGGGATCTGGGTGCAATTTAACTATACGCTGTATGTGGTAGAAAACCTGGATAATCTGTGCAGAGTGCTGTGCAGGAACACTGATTGCCTTTAATACCTGTAATGAAGGATAAAGCTGGCAAGGGCTGGGAGGGGACCTAAGAGCTGCTTTCCAGGCACTCAGGAACTTCCTGCTTCACAGCCCAACCTGGGATGGATTTGTGTTTCTGTGAGTAAATCCAGACCTGAATGTGGGTGTTCTGAGTAAAGGTTCACTGCTTTCAGCCACCAGCTCACGTCATCCCTAAGAAACGCTGCTTTCCTTTCCACATGAAGTATTCCTAGAGCACTGTCTACACTGAAATCATTACACGTTCACATACAGAATAGCGTTTATATATGAAGGCTGGAATTAGCTTCATGGGTGGTGGTGCCTAAGAGATGGCCACATGAATTCCTGGGGAGCCAAGTCAGTCCAGGAGATAGGTCCTTGAATCTGCCACCCCTAAAATCAATAGCAGGTGAGCATCAACATCTTTGTAAGGCTAAGAGGGCAGAGAGATTCTTATCTGAGAGAAGGAGATGTCCACTCCGGTGTACTGATGTCCAGGACCTACGTTACCAAAAGGACCAGTCACCCACTCCTCTCTATAGAAACTTCTAGCTAAAAGGAGTAAAGAAAGAACCTCCTATGGGCAAAGCAAAAATAAAACACTTTAGATGGATCCCTTTCTTAAACCAAGAGAATTTTTTCTTGCTCACCCGAAATCTTGAAAGTATTATGAACTTCTTCTGCTATCTCTTCCCCCATCCGTGATGTAGAAGTAAATCTTCCTCTTCCTTAAATCTCTCTCCCTCTTGACTCATCTCATACATTCCTTCACTTGGAAATCCAGCCTCTCATCCGTTCCAGGCCTCTTTCCACGCCAGACTCTTTGGGAAGAATTTCCTTCTCTTAGTAAAAACCTGGATTTCTCTCTTCTCCTTGCTTTGCTTTCCCAGATCAAGCCCACACCTTCCTGTCGGATCTGTTAATTATCCTCCTGTTGCCACATTCCGTGTAGGTTCCCATTTCCCTTCTGTTGCGTCCAGGTTTCCGCCTGCCAGATTCCCATTTCTGACAAGTTTATTTAGACTCTTTTCACTCTTTACCCATATTATTCTCCCTCCTCTCTTTTGGCTGGCATTTTTGGATTTGACAAACCACCCATCTCTTTCACAGCAAACACAGGCAGGTGTTTCACATGTTTTACATAAAGCTGTGTGCATGTGCTTCTGTTTGTATGAACACAGATGTAGTAATAAGCCAAAACTTGTGTTTCCAAGCAAGAGCAAAAGCATGATGATAAATTTCCCCTTTTCACATCCACTCAACAGTAACTCCATTTAAAGAGTAATAATTTAGGGAGAAAATGCATAAACTGACTCATTTTTCTTCTCATATGACGGCAAAATGGAGAAATACAATTCCTCCCTTCCCCATTTGGGGACAAAATGCCATGGAGAAATGTGACCCACACACCAACTATGACTGAGAACCACTGAGGTGAACGACAGCTTTCCTAATGCCTTCTTTTGGCCCAAGGTCTCATCCTGAGTGCTTGGACCTCACCCTGCAGCTTCCAGGTGCCTTTGGAGACCTCTTGGTTCTCCTCACTGGAGACAGGATCCAACAAGGCAGGTAATTTGCTCTCCAACCAGCCTGCAAACCCCACTCCAGAGAAGTCTCTGCTGCATTCTGGTCACCAAGATTCACCTTCGGACAGAGATTACAAATAGCTTGCTTTAAATCAGCAGGTAAAATCAGTTACCATTTATCATTTTGAACAGCACACAAGGCTTTCAAACAGCAGTCACAGGGAAGAGTAATTAAAGACATCAGTATGTACGGGAACTGGGATAGAATACGACTTTGGGATTTGCCAAAGACATATATTCATTTCATCTGGCTTCTTTGCTAGAGATTTCCTAGAGGACACGCAGTGAATCCAATTGATCTGGACTTCAGTAATGTCATACAGGGCCACATGGAAAATGGCTCTTTACAGGAAAAAAATGGGAATTTGTACAAGATCTAAAAAGTGCACAAAGTGATGATTTGTATGAAAGGAAGCACATTATGTGAAAAGGAAATTCTTCGGCTAAAGGGAATTACTCATGGAGCTCTTAAGCATTGGGTCTTGGGAATCCTGCCCTGTCTTCTCTTTAATGACCATGGCACGTCATGTAAGAAATGCGCTGATGAATCCTGCTGATGAGCCCAATTTCAGAGATCCTTGAAAGAGTGAGAACAAGGAAGTGAGCACAAACTGGATGAGAAGTCACAGAGAATGCACAGAAATTTGTGGTGCAAGGCATGAGGCAACATATCACTGTAACCTCACTGAAGTGGAAAGACCAGGGAGCACTGAATAACACTGCCAGTAGACAGAAGGAAGTGGCAACACTGCTGTACTGGATAGAGTGTTGTGCCCACTTGTACATAAGGAAAGTAAATTCACAAGGCACCATATGAAAGACCGGGATTAGTACAAGAGGGAAGCACTTTCAGGAGCACAACCCAGCAGAGAATGGCCTACTTACAAGGACGTGAAGACACCCCTTGACTGCACTCCTCATGCTTCTCCAGTGACAGGAAAAGAGAAGAGAGAATAAGCTAAAAATCAGCACTGGAGCACAGGGATATGAATGGGCCGAGAGGAAATCTGGGCTATAAATTAGAAGGCTCAGTGGCAGCTTCACACAATGCACACACAGGCAAAAATCCTGATTTCAGGATGAATCTTGCACAGTTAGTGAACGTTTGTGGGATTTCGTTGTCTAAGATAGCAGCAGCCTGGCCTGCTGGCTACTCAATCTAACTTCAATATGAAAATTACTCCAAATGAAGTGCTTTTCCTTTGCTTTCTTAATTGTCTCTTCTCCAAGACAGACCTCCATAAGAGAGGAAAGGCCCTCTCCATGTATGAAACCAACTGAATATTGTACTTCTTGAACCCCACACCCGTAATGACCAAAACATTAAAACAAGCAGGCAAGTCACTGAGGCAGAGGAAACAGTAGTAAGCCACAATTGCTCTTCCTGCGTAATGAGAGATGACTGATTTTTGTGCCTTCAATCAAACGTGGTTTAAATGAAACAATGGGCTTAAAGTACATTGGCCAGAAAACCTTACAGAGCCTCATGCTCTGCTTTGGAATCCCAGACTGATTTGGGTTGGAAGGGAGCTTAAAGCTCCTCCAGTTCCAACCCCCTGCCACAGACAGGGACACCTTCCACTAGAGCAGATTGCTCCAAGCCCCATCCAACCTGGCCTTGAACACTGCCAGGGATGGGGCAGCCACAGCTTCTCTGGGCATCCTGTGCCAGCGCCTCAGCACTCAAGTAATAAGGCAAAAGCTCTAACAGGCTGCTAAACTTCATGGCACTTGTTTTGGTCATCAGCCCATCAGAGAAGGACCAGAATCTCCTCCCACTGATACCAGCTGTATGATGGTTGCCTGAACCCAGACATCACCTGTATACTCTCTGTTAGAGATGCCCCAAGCTTCAATGGTGAGAAGCAGCTCTGGGTAGGACATGCAGCACGTGGCCAGGATAAGCAGGCTGGGAAGCAGAAGGTGTTGCAGACCTGGCTTCTGAAATGCCCTTCTTTCTAAATGCTCCAGTGTCAAAAATGGTTCATGAGAGGTGCCAACAACAGGAACATGTTGAGGCTTCATGTCTGCAGGCAGGCAGCTGTCCAAACAGCCAGGTGAGCGTAAGTGACAGCAAACACAAGTTCCTCCCCAAAAGCCATACAGTACATTAACACTAGCAAGATGTTCAAATCAAAAGTGAGCAGCGTTGTGAAACGAGGTGGTAAGAAGCCAAAACAGAGTGAGGTTTCTACATTCAGAACAAGTCCAAATCCCCATCTTTCCATGCTTTGACTTCTTAGAGGGAAACAGACTTTTTTTTCGGCTTGTAAAGAAGAAATATTCCCTGCAGTGAATGCAGCCTAAATATCCCAGCATCCTGTTGTTGTATTCAGTCCAGGAAGTGAAACCAAGGCCCTGGGTCCATAATTAAGGCCACATGGACATCCCCACGCTCGTGCTGAAATGTTCTGGCTTCACCAGCCCAGCCAGGCTCCAGGTGAGAGCTGAGCTGAGGTACCTGAGCTCCTGCAGACTCTTTATCTAAGGTTCCCATCTGCAAAGCTGAGGTAATCATCCAGCTCTCATCTCACCAGCACAGGGAATGTGTCTTCTAGATGAATGTGCAAGAGGACCCTGGTTTTGGCTGAGACAACTGAGTGCTACAGTTATACATGAGATAGAAATACAATTACATATATAAAATAGAAAAAATAATCATATTATAGACATTATTACTCTCAAGAATCAGTGGCTCTTCTCCTGAAAAGTCCCAGCACTTCAAGTTTTCATGTTTTTGGTTTTGGAACAGACTAATCACTTTCACATCATAAACAAATAATGGTTTTAATAGATTCCACATTTGTGGAACTTTTACAGCTAACATGCAGCAAAGCTCTTGTCCTCCATAGGCTCTCTTTCCTTTCTTTTTTCTTCTTTTTTTTTTTGCTGAAATAGCAAAATATATTCTGTAGTCAATTAAGTGTGATTCACGTGCCACGTTGTACGAACACGCTGTGGATGTGGCCTATGAAGCAAGCTTTGTTAGAATTCTGTAGCCCTTATGTTCCAGTTTTGTGCTTACAATTCTCAATCTGTTTCTGCTGCAATTCCATGTAAGGAACAACAGGGGAGCCTTTCTCTGTTTCATGTAACACCTCTGAATTCCTATCAATGCAACTAACAGATGGGAGCACACAGGCTGTGCTCTTCCACCCTGCTTGAGGGCAGAGTGAGAGCAGGAGCCAACCCTCTTAAAGCATGTGCAATCTTTCACAGGAGAGTTCAAATCCTGATGAACCTTCTGGGCTCATTAATGTCGGCTTTCCCAGGCTACCCTGCTTTCCCCTGCTGTGCTCATACCCATCCTGGCCACAGGCAGCCTCTGCCAAGAGTGCAAGAGGCAGTGACAATCCTCCAGTGGGATGAAGCTTGGGGATGCTGGCAGTGTTTAAGGCCAGGTTGGAGCAATCTGCTCTAGTGGAAGGTGTCCCTGCCCGTGGCAGGGGGGTTGGAACTGGATGAGCTTTAAGGTCCCTTCCAGCCCAAACCATTCCATGGTTCTATGAACTCCTGGGACTGAGGTGGCTTCATCCTGTGCAAGCTCAGTGCTCCCACTAAACTCCCTTATTACTATTTTTGCTGTATTCACTATATCTGCATCTGTTTGAAAACCCATCTCTGTGCAGAAAGGCTCAGCTTGTAGCAACTCAGTCCAAAGAAAGCCTCTGATGCATGATGACAGATGTTGCAGTGATGGGACAAGGGGTAACGGGTTCAAACTTAAACAGGGGAAGTTTAGATTGGATGTAAGGAAGAAACTCTTTACTGTAAGGGTGGTGAGGCACTGGAATGGGTTGCCCGGGAAAGCTGTGAATGCTCCATCTCTGGTGGTGTTCAAGCCCACGTTGGACAGAGCCTTGAGTGGCATGGTTTAGTGTGAGATGTCCCTGCCCATGGCAGGGGGGTTGGAACTGGATGACCTTAAGATCCTTTCCAACCCTAACTATTCTATGATTCTATTTTGCTTAGTAAGCCCAGAAATCCCAGCTATGGAACCTCTGTTGCTCTAAAAACCCACTCCAGTCCTTTGGGTCATATGTGCCTAACATAAACCATACTGGACTGAGAGGCCAGAGAAAGGTGGTGGAGACAAGATTAATGGTTTCAACTGGGAGTGAAATCCAGTAATTAAGTAGTGACCCATGACACTTGAGAAGCAGTAACAGTTTGTTGACCACAAGAATGATTGCTCTGAGCGCCTTCTTAATGTTGTAAATGTGAAAATGATTTACAGCACAACCAACAGGGGAAAGAAAAGTGAGCTAGCAAGCAGACACGGCTGACATTAGTAATTGTTCCTGACTGCACACATATGTGGAGGTAAGAAAGTAGAAATACTTTTGGTGTGTAGCATGGTAGCAATATATCAAAATTGCTAACAGCAAAGGGCTCAAACTCCTTGAACTGAGATGATTAAAAAGCCCGCAAACACCATTCATAACACTGAAACAAACAAGAAGCATGAAAGGGAAGAAGGCTTTGCTTTTCAGTAGGGCTTGTTTGCATTGGATCCGGAGCTGTGAGCTCATCAGAGCCTTGCAGACAGAGTTAAAACAAATGATTGATAGTCAGTATGTGTCAGTGCTGCCCTGCTCCTGAAGAAGTGGGAAGGCTCTCAGGGGATTTCAGCAGCATCTGAAAGCACAAGTCAAGTCAGATTTAGCAACAATGAGATCTAATTGGAAGTCAACCAAGAAGTACTAAAGAGAGAAGGACACGATGCTTGTCCTCCAAAGAACTTCATTCACACTGGGGATGGTGAAGTCCAGCCTTGCAGTGGAACCTTTCATGGTCTTGAGAGAAGATGTGAGCATCAGCATATCCCAGCTTCCTCTTTGCTTGTGAATGAGGAAGACAATCAAGCCTTCTTCCCCTTGGCCTCAGGGGAAGCTCATCCAGGCACGGACAGTCTCCTGCAGCATAAGCCAGGGTCTGACAGCCTCAACCGAGCAGGATGGGGGCTTTTTTTTCATCTCATTTCTTTATGCTGCTACCAGGGAAAAGAAAGCGGGTTTGTGATGCCCAGGTGTAAAGTGCCAGAGATCTGCTCTGTGCTGGTTTGGAAAGATCCCTGTTTTGGTCAGAGAAATGGATCTGCAGCTTACAGCAAACTTTGGTAAAATGGTGATGTTTCCTCCTTCCTGAACAGGAGAAGGGCTGGAGAACAGCCTCATTACCAGACACTTTATTGCTACCCAAACCCCAGGTTTGCTTTTCCTCTTGTGGCTGATCCCAGGTCAAGGCAAAGAGGCCTTCTGAATAGAGTGGAGATATTCAGTGCACCCTGGGGAGACACTACGCATCACACCCAGGCACCTCCAGCCACCAGCCCTGGAAATGGCTCACCCAGATCATGTGCAGAAAGAGACCTCATCACATTTGGGTTGAAACCCAGATGCAAAGACCCCCAAAACTGGCTCTGTTCAGACTTGAGACTTTATGCAGCCAGGTCATCAAGAGCAACATCAGCTGCTGACAAATGACAATGACTAAAAGAAACAGGGTCACTGACCCAGTGTCACCTAGTTGAACTCAGGACATGCAGCCAGCAGCCATAGAATCATAGCACTATAGAATGGCTAGGGCTGGAACGGACCTTAAGATCACTTAGTGCCTTGCAGTGCTGAGATCCCCTTCCCCTGCCTGTCAACCTCAAGGGCAGTGGATTGCCACTCAGCAGTCCCAGCCCAAAGCTGCTCTTCTCCCTTCTCCAAAAAGAAGATGCAGATGAGGCAGGAGCAGGGGTCGTAATAAAGCTGAGCAGAATAAAGAGCAGGGCCTTCTTTCAAATGGAATTATATTCATGCTTGGTTTTTTCAGCATCACTTAAGCCCTCAGTTCCACCATCTCCTGTTAAAAGCTGGTAGATTTTGTTGTGTTTTTTAATATGGTCATAACCCTATTTTATACAGAAAGGAAAATGCTGGCTCCCCGTGGCTTTCATGTATGTTCATATTGGTGTAATTCAAACAATATGATGACTCAACTTGACGTCGTTTCCTGGCTGCACTGGCGCTTGTGGTAGTCAAGAGTTTAAACTTTATTGGGGCGCCTGATGGAGCAGCAGCAAACAGCTCAGAGAGCCCTAATGAAGGCCAGCAGTGGACAGGCTGCCCACCTCGGCCCAGTAAGGACACTTCTTACCCCAGGTAGGTGCCATCTGGCCAGGTGAGCACCCAAAAAAGCTGTAACCTCCACCCGATGAGATGCAGACGTGCAAAGGACCGTGCATACAGACCAAACTCAAGCCAACCCCACTCCCATTGCAACATGCAAGAAGAAAGTAGAGGTATGAAGCATCTGTGCTACTACCCTGGAAGTTGGCCTTGTGCCACCCCAAAGCCATTGTGAATTCTCCTCTTAATAATAATTCTCAGAGCATGAGATGAGTCAGTGTTTTGTTCCAGTGAGGACAAGAGGCATTTGCAGCCTGGTTTGAATTACAACTGAAGGACGAAGGACAACCAAAATTTGCAGGATTAAGGTTGAGAACAAAGAGGTGAATAAAAGTGATGTCTTGGAAGCATAGGACATGGATGTGCCATTGCATTTGTGTGTTTCCAGCTGGAAACATCTTAACACAAACACGTCCTAATGTTGGGTACATGCACATCCCTGTACATGAATACATCTAAGAGGCAAGGCTGGTAGCACAACCTATTATTAAGCTTGCCAAACATTTCCAATTATAAAGCCCTGTTTTCAATTGCTAATAACTTTATTAAACTTAAACCACACAGGCTGCAATTTTCCAGGCCAAGTGTCTGCCTTGGGATGAATCTTTTGTTATGCTTCCATTTTTTGTTCCGTCACCAGCCAAAAAAGAGGTTCAGTTGTTTCAGAGAAGATGGGTAGGGAAAATACTGGGGCTTGTAATGCAAAAAACCCTACCAACCTTGTCTTGCAAAGGTCTATATTCCTCCTGCTTTAGAGAAGGAGCTGGAAATCAGCAAGTAGTGATGAATTTCATCAAATCTGCAGAGAAAAATTGGTCTGAAAACTCTTTAATATACTTAAGCAATGCATCTTATGTCTCTGTGACTCCATATTTCCTGGGCATACTTCAGCCTTTCACTCTCATGGCATTGGAAGAACCATTTGGGATCACTCTATCACAGCCCATCCGCACTCAGAGAGGGGCAGAGAACATGGTTTCCTTTCAACCCAACTCTACTACCACCATCATCCTTCCCTTCCCAAAGGCAGCTGTCCTTGCTCCAATCCAGCACCCCATCTCCATATTCCACACGCTGCAGTTTTCAGTCCCAACAAGGAATGCAAAACAAAGCACAGGGTATATAGTCCTTCCTTATAAATCCCATGTGATAGAAAAGATGTGTCTTTGCCCCTTCCTCCCCCATGCAGCAGTACCTTTAGGATCCCTGGAGTTTGCCCACTTATTAATACCACTAATATTCGCATCTGTTTCAGATTGGTTTCTGTGGATGGGATTTAATAACAAACATGTTCTCCATTAATGCTAGCCTAGCTGTGCCTACATTCACTAATGGACTTACGTACTTTCTGATCAGATCAGATGTTCTCTGTGGTTTGCCTGACAGATTTTCTGTTGGGTGACTTTCTTCTAGCAAATCAGGTCTGAAATGTAAAACATGCAGAGTAGCATGTAGCCACCAGCACCAGAAGGTTCAGAGAAGAAACAAAGCCAGACAGACAACCCACAGCCCAACTTCTGGATTAACAGACTCCTGGTCTGATACATGGATATGCCAGAACACCCTTTGCTGCCTCATGGGAGGTCCACATTTCCCTTGGCATTACACTCCTGTGAGGTGTCAAACATGTGGCAAATGATACTTCTGTAGGAACTTAAGGTCCTTTCCAACCCTAACCTTTCTATGATTCTATGGTTCTATGTCTGGGAATAACAGAGGGATCCAATGGCATTCATACAGGCAGGTGTGTGAGCATTTCAGCTTGACAGGACAATAAACAGAGAGTGCAGAGTTCCCAGCAGCTGTTCCTTAAAACATGAAGGACTCACTGAAATAATCCAGATCTAATTCCTTTACCATCTACAGAAAAGATCTAGAACAATGCCTACAGTTCACACAGGGTATTAAAAATGGAGATGCTGCAAAAAGCACAGGAAAGGAGGAAAACTGATCTTGTTATGGCTTTTCAGGTGATGCTTCCCATGCACAGGTCTGGAAAGAGCTGGACAAAGAAGTTGTGAATGCTCCATCCCTGGCAGTGTTCAAGGCCAGGTTGGATAGAGCCCTGGGTGGCATGGTTTAGTGGGAGGAGCCCCTGCCCATGGCAGGGAGGTTGGACCTGGATGTTCTTAAGGTCCCTTCCAACCCAAACCATTCTATGATTCTATGACACAATGTGATGGTTGCTGGTATTAGACAGGGGGTTGGAACATGAGATTTAGTCTTGAGTCTGCATAGCTCAGGAATATTCAAGATACGAAATAAGTCCAAGATATGGGCAAATCTGGAGCCCTACAGTGGGGCCAGAAGCTGGCAGATATGAAGTGGCAGTGCAAAGAGAGTGGCTTCCAACAAGGCAGATGTGCTCTTAGCAATGAAGAATAACACACGAGTGGGCCGAAGGACAGATACAGAAACACAGGTGCTACCACACTACAACAAGGATAAAATGCCAAAACTCATTCTGCTTTCTGGGGAAAAACATCTGCTTTTTCCCCATGCTGTACTAAAATTGCAAGTTGTGGTTGTTTTGAAAGACACCACCAACAATCCCTTTCCCACAGATAATACCGTGTAATTGCTGAGAAGATAAACTTCCAACTAGGCAGAAAAAGCCCAGAAACATGTTTTCTGAAGAGAAAAACCCACTATCATTTGGAGCAAAAGCATCTACCCAATGCCTGCCATCCTAGAAAGGGACACACAACTCCCAGCACAATTCAGGTAGAGGCAAAGCCACCAGCACCTACCTCATATATTCAAGAGTCCCAGAGGAGCACCCACAACAGGAAAGACACTGCAATACATAGAATCATAGAATAGTTAGGGTTGGAAAGGACCTTAAGATCATCCAGTTCCATCCCCTCTGCCATAGGCAAGGACATCTCCCACTAAACCATGTCACCCAAGGCTATGTCCAACCCAGCCTTGAGCACCACCAGTGATGGAGCATTCACAACTTCCCTGGGCAACCCATTCCAGTGCCTCACCACCCTTACA
>JASSUY010050035.1:0-14576 GCA_032466535.1 Forpus xanthops | reverse complement strand
GTTATTGTTGTTATTGGTGACAGCAGTGATTTGTGTTATACCTTGATTACTGAACAGTCCTTATCTCAACCCATAGGCGTTGCATTCTTTCGGTTCCTTTTTTTTCTTCCCCCCCCCCCTGTAAAGTGAGGGGGAAAAGAAGGTTGGGAGGAGTGAGTGGGCAGGCAGATTGATTTACGCCTCAAACCACGACAATCTGCCACTCAGTAATGTAGCCTTCCTAACTTAAGTATGACAATTCGCACTTAGTAGATGCCTGTCCAATTAATGTTCACTAAATTCAACACAATTAGCCACAAATGAAAGCCTGAACACACATGCAAAAATTCAAGACCTAAATTCAGGGAAAGCAGTTTAAAATTGTTTTTATCTTTTGTGCACACAGTATCTCTTGCAAATGTTCAAAGTTTTATTTGCACCTTTTTCAATTTCCACAGGAAACACTTCCATTTTTTCCACTCTTTTCTCAAGTTCATACTCAGCTGAGGCTGCCACAGGATCAACCTCTTCATTGCGTCTATCATAGTCTTCATTTGAGTAAGTACTGAAAACCTAAGAAAAGTAGAAAACTGGTTTTAGTGCTTTCCCATCCCATTCCAAACATGATACAATTGGAAGAAAATCAGTAAGGAAATTGAAGGGGTATTTTTAAAGATCCAATTTTCTAAAGAATCGTCAATTAAATAAATATTTAATAAAACCTGCTGCTGTCAAGACAGTTTCCAACTTGCACAGAAGTAACATTTTACATTTCAAAACAAAATCTTAAATACTTTGCATGTTGTAAATGTGCCAAATAGTTAAAAAAAAAAAAAATCAGTCAAGGAAATCAGTCATCTCCTCTTTGATATAGTGTGACTTTTTGGTTTTTTTTTTAGAATTATATTCCCCCAAATCCTTCTTCCTCTCTTCTTCCCCCCCTCCCCCCACCTGCCAATTGCAGTGCTTCAAATAGATGCAGTTTTCTGATTTTGCAAGGGACGCATGCAGCTTCCCAGGAAAAGGAAATGCCTTGTTACACACATCACTATTTTTAGGAATCACTTCAGCTGAATTTGTGAATTGTTAAAAATACAAGATAAACAACACAAATTAAGACCGAAATCTGGAATGGAAGAATAAGTTACTTGTAAGAGGGTGAATTTTATTTACCAGCATATTTATTAATTGTATTTAAAGTCATAAGCTAGTGAAAAGGACGAAAGAAAAAATACAGAACCCCCAATTTAGCTGAAAATCAATGTTTATCTGCTTAAGTCACTGAGTGTTTTACACAATATCACTGTAAGATTAAAACAATTATGAACTGCAGCTGTAGCAGCTACTCCCTACTAAGAACATGCAGTGCTGACACAAAGTTAATGTACATTAGCCTACTATGTTTACGTAATTTTTGCATTTTCCCACTAAAACTACCTAGACAAGTAACTGCAACCATGTAAATCAGGCAATTAACTATACTTAGCATTGTTCCAGTGAATTTATATCTGCTAGTATATGGTGTTAGCTCTGCATGGCAGTAACCTCAGACATAGGAAAGCAGTTATTGAAACAGATTACCTAAAAGCACCTAATAGAACTCAGTATTTCCCATGGGGAGCTTACTGATTCACCTCCAGACTACAGCTGGAGGATAGTTTTACAAACTCTTCACCACATCTTGCAAAATAGCTACTCCACAAACATGGCATGGCCATATAGCAGTCCAGTAAGTAAGCAAGATTAAATCCACTTGGCAGAAAAGGAAGGAAGAAACCTACTTTTGGAAGCCTTATGTTCCCCCCAATAAAAGAACCTTTGTGAAAAGCATTCTTCCTAAGTCTTGCTTAAAGGTAAATAATAAACTCCTTTTGACTATCACACAGACAGCAGTGGGCAATTAGACACAGAAAGACAAGGGTTGCACTTACAGTACAAAAGATTACTTCCTTAATCTTTACAGAAAAAATTGCAAAGCAGACACAGAAAACCATCAAAATGGTCTCAAGCATCCTTTGTCTAGCATTGTCAGAAGCAAAGGCAGACAAGTTTTTCAATCTAATCTCTCTACCCACCCCTAAATCAGTAAACAGGATATGGGGCAGAGGCATTTCACAAGGCACTATGCCCCCTTTGGAACAAGACCAGCCCAACTTGGTTCCTTTCCAACCCAAAACAATAAATAAATAAATTAAAAAACAAACAAACAAAACAAAACAACCCCCAAAATCAAAACATAGTCAAGTTATAAGGCATATTTTAAACTAATAATAAAAAAGAAGTTCATGAGTGGACAAATGCTAACCTGTTCATGACAATATTTGAGGTTTTGAGAACAAATCAAATACTGGAGCTTAAAAAAAAAAATCAAATCTGCTTATTTGTAAGCACACATATGATCTAGTATTAATAAGATGACTAAAATATGAATGATCACTAACTATCAAAAATCTGAATGAGCAAAATGGGGAGATTGGCAGTTCGTTTTGAAGGCACTGACAGCTTATTTTCTTGAGTTTTTACAACTCGGGTCTAACTCACAAAGCAGAAGATCATGCAAGTAGTCACTATCTACTGAAGAATTACATTAGCAAAGGGATCATCAGTTCCTTACACAAGTCTTTCTAAAGGGCTAGAAATGCCAGGGAAGCAAGGTTGCACCATTGTAACAGCACTACATGCTGCAAGTCCTAGGAGGGCAGCACTAAAATATCTCTGGAATTTCTAAAAATTACTGAGTATTTTTCCAACTTAGAAGTAATAGCATTGTACTTGAGAGTCTCATGGAATTTACCCACTTTGATACAAAATTGACTACAGGAATTGACCATCTGCCAGGAGAGGATCACAGAATTTAAAACTAGTGGTAGCTTAGATTCCCGTGATGTTTATAATTGTTACTCATAAAATAGTAGCACAAACATATATATATGCAAATGAAGATTACTAATATTTATGCACGATAGCTTTTTAAGAAAAACCTATCTGAAATCAATTCTGACCAATCCACTAAGAGAAAGAACTCATGCTTTCCCTCTTTAGGTAACAGACGGCAAGTGCGTGAGAACATTCAGATAACATTCTTAAAACATAACCTCACGATTAAGACAAGATAGACCCATTTCAAAACAGTAATACTCTCCCCCTCTACCCCTCTCATCTTCAGAAAAATAATTTTGATGAAAAACATGAATTTACAAAAAATAGAGGAAAAACTTTTATATAACCAGAAGCCAAGCACTGTAATAACAAGAAGAAATGCAAGAGCACACTAAGAAAACTATGGCCAAAGAGACAAGGGCAAAACACAAATTTTTATTGTCTACTTGTGGAATCACAACATGATATTCATCTTTTATAAGATGGAAACAGTAAAATTGTTAATACTAATATAGAAAACACAGAACTGCTCAGCAAGTTGTTCTTTCCAAGTAGCAAAACTAACACTAAACACAGTTAAAATGTGGATAACAAATAACACAATTTACAGAGTCTGGAAGATCGATGAGAAAGCTGAACACAATTAATTCCTGTGCTGTGTCTGACAGGGTTTAGTCACTGAATGCATTAGGCACAAAAGAAATTCTAATCTTACTATTTAGAAGCTACTGCTAGCCAGCGATTATAAAATTATTAGCGTGTAAGTGATATTTTTAAAAGTTGCTTTAGCAAACACAAGTTATAGTCTCAACACAGGAGAAGCCAGATGAATTTTACTGTGGTGACCAGGTGAATTTTACAAGCCTTTTACTATAGCTTGTTACATACTCTGGTTAGAAGGTCATATATGGAGGAGGTTACATATTCAGAAGGTTAACCCAACATTCATAACTTCTGGATCCTGTCAAGGTAATAAGCAATGAAAAAAACCTGTTATTTGGGGAGAAGGAGAGAAGGGAATAAGTCTTTTTACACTCAAGACCTCTTTTCTTCAGAATGAATAAAAATAACTTCAATCAAAGAAAGTTCTGACAGAGGGCTGAATTTTTAAGGGTTACTTGACTTAAATTGTTAAGATACATAACCAGAATTTTTCAAATATATACTTAGTCCTTGCACAGTAAGTATATTTATTTGGAGACAGAACTGGATTTTTCACACCAGGAGAATTAAACACTTTTTGAATTCAAAACTCAGTTTGTCTCATTCTATGAAGATGCTAATACCAAGGTAAGCACTCAAGAAACTCTCCCCCAAAATCCCAACACAGCCTACTGTCTAAAACACCCTACCACTCAGTTCCCCAGTATCATACAGAACTACAAATCTCCACTATATCATCTTAATGCTAACACATAAAACAGCATTATCACAGAAGAACAACATTGCTTAATTCAAACCCTTAGCAGCACTTAAAAAGCTCTACTTAAGAACTATGTTAGTCTTAGCAGAACATTAATCTTGTCAGAGTAACACTAATTTACCATGTTTGCATGAAATTGCTACCGAGCCATAAAATACAGACCAAAGACCCCCACTCCCATATTATTTTCTAGCAGATAGATTAGTTGGTGCCTGATCAAAAGCACAACACTGCAAAAGTAATTAAACTTATGTATGAAGAAGCCAGTAACTGCCCAGAAAGGCTCCCAGCTAACTGGAACAGGAGCAATATCAACATTGCTTAAACGCTCTCAAGTCATTGGGCAGCATTCGCTGGAAAGCCTCACAGCACCTGCACAGACAATTTAAAGTAACACTTCACAGCTGAGAGAGGCACTTGAGTGTTACTGACACCTGCACACCACACCTAGCAATGACTACACCAGTTGGTTCACATTTCTTCTGAAACATAATTCTTACTTTTTAGCACGCAAGTTCACTGACAATAAAGCCAAGCATTCAAAACACAAGTGGCGGCTCAGGTAATATCAAATATTACTGAATAGTTTCATCTTTCTACATTGACACATCTGGCAAAGTATGAAGTGCCCAGGCAAACACAAATAATCATTTGAAACAGTAGCACTGAAGTAGGACTGAAGTATAATGTACACTTTACAGTTTACTCTTCCAATCTCCCTCTTCAGTTAAAGTAGACATCTCATTACTGCTACTCACTCTTCCCTCGGTTTCTGAAAGCGACATGGTTATTATTTCACTACCACTGCTTGTTACATTTTAAGTGAAAAGTGACTATACCTGATTTTAGTCAACTCATGTGATGCAATCCTTTAACGAGCACACAGAAATGTTTAGCTTTAAAAGAAAAAAAAAATCCCCAAACAAAAAACAACAAACCCACACTTTGACTCTTCTTCAAAGAGAACACAGAGTTAGTAACTGTAAAACAGGTTAACAACATAAGCCATTATATTCGAAGTAGCATGCTCTGTCACCAAACAGGTAGACAGGCAGGTCACACACACTTGCATTCTTATCTTGTAGCACTGCATGACAATCAAAAACCCCAACCATGTAAAAAGACAACCCTGCTTCAGATCTACCATACAATTTCATATAGATAATTTCATCACAAATTACCAGGATTTTACCAGTATTACTGTTCTCTACTTAATTCTCAATAAATCCAGTAAAGTATATTCTCTAGTTCTGCATTTCACCGCATGCTGCAGTGAAGTTAGCACTGGAGTTAGCAAGAAAAACAACACGGTCACTGTTTCAGTTGGGTTATGCTACCTACTCCAGAAAGAGAAACACTCTTACTTTCAGATGTTTTGCTTTTAATGCCAGTAAAAAAAAAAATACTGAAGACAGAGAAAAGTATCCGTAAAGATTCAGTGCATTGATTTATTGTTTTTTTTCTTTTTCAAACATTCAGAGCAGGAATTAACAGATGATCTACATTCTCTCTGTGTGGAAGCAGAGCTCTGCTGTAACATGGTTGTACTCCACCAGCATCTCAGATGAGGAGGCATCGCTCTCTGACTGAGAACGAAAAACTCCAAATAAATAGAATATGACCAGAAGAGACAAAAACTACTCACAATACCACATGAAGGGGGGCACCCAAAAAAATCTTGGCTTCCAAAAGGCTTTGTATATAAAGAAAGTGATTCAGTTATGAGCATTCATAAGCTTCACGGGTATCCTGTAACCACCAGTTTAAGCTTGACTATCCAGAAGAATTAGATGCGTGAGTTTATTTACTATTCACCAAAACAAAAATCTTGACCTGGCCAAATCTAAGTAGCAAGAAAACTGGAGAAAGCAACTTCAAAAGAGTAACAGTGAACATAGAAATAGCCTACCTGTTTTCTAAAAAGCCTGAAGATGATACACAAAATAACCCACCCATACCTGAATTAACTAATCTCTAGTAATACTGTCAGTAGCAATGATCAATACCCTGAGTATGAAAAGGAGGATCATGAATAGGAGACAAATAGGAAGGTGACAGTGGTAAATGATTGAGAAGTACATCTAAAGAATTTGAATGCTTCTTTTTGGAATAATACTTCATTAATCCATTAAAATGCAAGAACCCTGCAAAACACGCTGCTATACTGCACCTTCATGATATCAAGATTACAAAATGTCTAGTCAGAATAGAGGCACACTTGTTACTGATGTCCTCCTAAGTGCTCACCTTCTGTTATGTTAGAATTATATGAAAAGGGATAATGTTTTTTTTTTCCATTTGTCAAAAGGCAAACAACAAACAAGCTTCAGCTACTGCCTGTTCATTCTTTATCAGCCTAGGTTAAGTATTCTCAGCTGCTAATAATGGCAATCATCACCAAAAAGATGCTGAGTATTTCAGCAGCTTAACAGCTGGGATAATGAATTTGGTTCCAGCAAAATTGCTTCTCTTTGCTGACCTTCATCACTTCCTCAGCGTTTCTTCTGACTACATTTCCCATGAAACCCTCAATTGCTCCTGTTCACCCCCTTTCCTCCTCTTCTTCTCCACAGCTATTCTCAAAGCAAAAGAGAGCACAGGCTGGACATGCATAGTCACCAGCTAACATTAAGTAAAAAAAGAACAAGTAACTTAAACTAAAGCTGCAGTCTTGTCATCAGAAAGGGCACAATCTGCAACTCTGACAGAAGTGCTATTTTTTTTTCCCAAACCAAGCAGTATTTTTAAAATAACTTTAAAAACATCTCTCTTTTCCTGTCAAATCTGGATGAAACTGCTAGGAAGTTAGAAGCTACAGGGTCTGAAAAAAAAGAGTGAGGATAGACAGGTGATGATAACCTGTCATACTCACTGACACCTCATTTGATATCCATAACCTCAGTATTCTCTTACTTGTCTGTAGTTCTGTAGCACCATCAAGCACATCAAATAGGGCAGCAAGGATGCCATATAACTGCATCCAGGGAATAATTCAGATAGAAACACACTGAGATATTAATGTAAAGAGTTAAGATATAAAAAAGACATTCTTTGCTTTTCCTGTTCTGGTTTAGATTTCTGCCGTACATCCCCATACACAGGACTCTCATCCAAAGATTCTTGAAATGCCTAATCAATCTACTATTGTGAATGTTACATATCAAACATTTCCTAAAAATCAAAACAGAAAATGTATGATTAAAAAAAAAGTATTCAAAAGAAAGCTTGAGTTGAAAGTGCATCTTTCTGGGGAGATGAACAAAGGTCATGGAATCAAAACATAAAGACATCAGAAATATTTGATATAGAACTTTCTAAAACCAGATAAATATATACAAAGAAATGCATTTAAGCTCAATAAACATTTAATTTCTTAGTTAAGAATGTAAAGATCATCTTTCCTCAAAACCAAAAAAGAAGCCAACAAAAACCCCCAACTAAAAAAAAATTTCACACGCATGTGTGAAATATTACTCCAGTTAATATTCATCTTTTTTTCTTACTGTTAAGTTTAGCCATCAGGAAATGCCATATTCTTAGATGCAAGCAGAATATAACAAGGTTACTTTTTATGAAAAGTCACTGACAAATAGCATGAAGAGTTTAAGATAAAAATATGAAGAAAAATTTTGACATAAAGTTGCAAATGTTGTAATGTTGATGCAAATGATAAACAGCTACAAAACAATTAAAATCTGAATTGCAACACACAAATTGTCATTGCAAAAATCCTAAAGCACAATGAAAATACACTATGTCAAGAAAAAAAAAAGTAAATTACCTCACTTCCCACCTACAAATCAGTTCTGTTAAAATCTACTCTCAGTACAAATCTCTCTTTTCCAAGAACAACCTACATCCACGTCACATACTTGCTCCTTACAATACAGAGGTATCTTACCAAAGTGCTTGACCAATGACCAACAAATAATTGACCATTTATGTAGTTGACAATTACTGAATTACTGAAGAAACCCCAGCGTTTTGGTATCTTCCACTAGTTTTAGTGTATTTCGTATTCTTTTCTGTATATGATGTCTTAAGTATAGAAGTTACAGTTCAAAAATCAGAGGACATATTAAGCTGAAGCACTATTCTGCAACATTAACACTGTTCAGGAGAGAACACACTGACATAGAGAAACTGCATCTCCTAGAACTGGTAAGCATTTACAGATAATGCCGCTATACAGGAAATCTAACTCAAGTTATCTTCATTTACTGCTTCATTAACATCCACAGTAAGCAGTTCTGTACTAAAAAGATTAAAGAGAACACCAGTCTGAACAAGATTACTGTTTGTGCCCCAGCTATACATAAAACAGCTCTATTCCAATGCAAGACAAATGGCAATTCTATGAAGGATTTCCATGCTCTCCCGGAAGCAGCTGATACTTGTCTAGTTAGAACAACACACAAGCTATGAAACCGCTTTCAGTTTCCTTATCCAAGAAGTAAGTTTGAACATCTGCTTAACTGTGAAAAATATAAAAGTAAAGCCTTTATGAAGGTTTGGGTTCTTGTTCTGTTTGTTTTTTTTTTAAACTCTGTTCTTGACTTAGCTGTCTCAGAAGTATTATTCAGAAAGAACTGGGAATTGACACTCCCATGTAACAAGAACTGGATAACACTGCTAATTAAAGAGAATTATGGAAGCAAATATCACCTGTACTATCTTTTCAGTTTACCTGAGCTACAGGATTTCTATGGATCATAAATCACTGCAAGTTAGTCACAGGGCTACTAAAGGTTTCCAGGACAAAGTTTGACGCAGTCAGAGGTAAAAACATCTCAAGAACTGAATTTGGAAATAGGCATTTGTTTTGCCAATGGAACGTTTCAGAAATACAAATGCCAAACAGCACACAGTCATTACATTTATGTTAATTAAAGCTTTCCAAGGTAATCATACAATTGAAAGCAAGTTTAACAGAGTGAAATATAAAAAGGATGATAGCACAGTTACCTGACTATTATTTGCACTGTCTGTAATGCTGATTGTTTACATAGTTTATTCAGAAAGCTTCAAGACAAAGACAAATTCAGTTCCTTTGCACATACCTTGGACAGCTGAGTGTGCTTTACATTCCTTACTGGCTTCATACGTGGCAACAAGAGACTATGAATAGCTCATGTACCACAGCACAAACCCAGTCAGTGAAGTCCTGCTAATAACTGGGCAGTATCATTCTCTTTACTACTGCAGGAAAAACAAGCAACCAAGGCATAACGTTCCTTAAGGTCTGCAGATATCAAACAGCAGCAGGACTTGAGTCAGGTCACAAGCAACAAATAAGAAATCTTTCCACATATAATTTGACACCAGCTTCTACAGAATTGAAATTTTTATGTTAAGAAGTCTCATCTATGCTTATTTTCACAGGCACAGAGCAACACAAAGCAATGGAATAGTTGTATAATTATGGCCCATCTTTCCTGGAATTATCAAATTATGTTCTTAAACCCTGCTACAGAGGTCAACAATTATGGATCTGCAGCATGGGTCAGAAGGAATGCTAACATTGTTAGCTACCGTACACATCCCCTGGGACCTTCACAGTCTCCTTTCACTCAAAGAGCCTTGATAAATTTACAACTGACTAGTAACTTCCAGAACAGAGATATCAAGTAAGTTCTCTTTGTTGCTGCAGCATAAGTACTCTTTTTAGGGTGCCTGTGTGTAAGTTATATCCATTGCCTACATACATATCCAACTTCTCTTTTGGGTATATCAAGTACAGTGGTCAGAGTTCTATCACTGCAGAATCCTGATGATGTGAAAACGTGCTTTTTCTTGCCCAAACACCTTCTGAATGTTTTGAATTCTCCAACTCTATCAGACACCTGATAAACAGCAACTGCAAAAGCCAGAGATGGTTTCTTCATAATCACTAGAAAGGTACAGAAAGAAAGCAACAAGAATGCCAAGGCCAGCGTGGAGCGTCAAAGGAGGAAAATCACAGACCATGTCCTCTAGTGGCTCTGGATATGTGAAATGGCACTCATATTTCAGTCAAACTTCTTAGTCTAAATAACGCTGAAAACAAAAAGAAGCTATTAAAATACATCTTGGACCAGGAACAACCTGTTACTGTAACTCAGGAGTTTTGTTTCTTTTTTTTCCTCTTCAAATTAAAGAGAAACTAAAATCTCTGCATAAAGTCAAATAAGAGAGATTTCCTTTAGGGAGATGAAAGTGGGATTTTCTACAAATTTACTGAGATATTAAAGGTACATTACTAAAAACATGTGGAGAAGTAGAAAAAAGAAGTTGGAGTACTGTTTACTTTACAGAGTACAAAAGCTGAAAACCATATACTAGGATTCATTCCCACTAAGTATCACAGAAAATATGAAACAAAAAGGCAGACAAGGGGAAAGAAATCATTACTTAGGCATGAGGAATAAAGGGGGAAAAGCTATTGAAAATGACACACAGAAACAGACCCCTATACTCAGAACAGGGAAGATACAGTCAAGTTTCACTGAAAAAGGATAAAGGAATGCAAGTATCACAAGCTTAAATTTCAGGGCCTTAAAAAAAAAGTTTACTGACCATGCTGCTATAAAGTACAGTGTATTCTGCCAATCCAAGTGTGGCACTATGGCAAGAACTATGTTATTTTTAATCGAACAGTTGCTACCAACCATTCACCTCTCAGTTGTATAATTGCTAATCTGGTACAGGTTGTTCCCTTTGGCTTTCAGAGAAGCAGCTGTAATGGGACAGTGCTGGTTAATAAAAAAAAAAAAAAAAAAAAAAGTTTTATCTACACAAGAACTTCCACCACAGTTGGCACCGATACTTCTGCTACTGCTTTCAATTAAATCTGGCATAGACATAACAGAGAAGGCAGGAAAAGTCTGTTATAGCCACTGCTTCAGTAGAATTTCAGCAATAATCAGTAAAACCCTGCCTACAGCAAGTAGGGTCAATGAACATTCACTTACAGTAGACTCTACATGGCACTTGCCTCAGATACTCAGTGCACAAATGCAAGGGAAAATGGACTGATGCCCCTCAGGCTCTCCCACAGCCCTCATCAGATTCATTATGCAGTTTCCAACAGTGACACACTCCCCCCTTTCAGTGCTCCAGGTCACCACTAAAGCAGCATCAACTACAAGAAAGCCATATAAAGTCAGTCTGTCTATGGAGAAACTATAAAAAACCCACATGCAACAAAACTCTCATTTTGACACACCCAACACATTTTCAGGGGTACAGCACTGGCATGTGGTAGCAAACTGGGAAATCACAGCTCCCTGCTGTAGAAAGTACAGGAGTCAACAGAATTTTTACATCCCTCTGATCATTAAAAGCAAGCCCTGACTCTATATGAACAAAGTGTAAAAATTGTTTGTTAAAGATAACATTTTTCATTCATGTAATAGTAGAAGAATTGTGCTTGACAAAGCCTGGACTGTTTCCCATTCCATCCTGCTCTGCATCTCCCAGTTCTCCCAAACTTGAAGACGGACTAGAGCAACTGAAGTCTGCAACAAGACTATGGGTAAATATGGTTTGAATTTTGAACCGCCTTATTTTATAGGTATTTTTGATGAGGGAACATCAGACACCTAAATCTTTTTGTTAGCAATGTAACTTACATTACTCCTCATTACCTGCTTTGCTCATTTTGTAACTTCTTTGCCCTTGTAACTTCTGCAACTTCCTAACTCCAAAATGCTAGTGGTAACACTCCTACAGTTCGGTCACTAAGTCAAGATAAAAACTCCAAACAACATATATGTGGTTATTATTAGAAAGAATTCCAAAACCTTAAATAACAGGAATTAGATGTGGTATTTTTGCACAGTTAATTCTGACAAGTCTGAACTTGAATCTGAAGATTTGCTGTGGGGGTTTTGCTGTTTTGTTTGGGTTTTTAGATTTTTTGTACAAAAAGTAAAACTGACAAAATCCTTCTTATGCAATGCCTCATTTTAAACAAATTAAGGCGCGTATAAAAGGTCATATATTTGTATCTATTCCTAAAAGTTTAGCATTCATGAAAACACCAAGTAAAATCTCATGTTTCGCTACGCTATCTTGTGAAGCTGCTGCGATTCAGAAGTCACTTGTGACTAATTCATGAGTTTTGTGAGATAAGTTAGTTTTGAATAAAAGCCATAAACTTTTAAAGGGTTTTTAGAGTTTTACCAAAAGAACACAAAAAAAAAAAAGTATTCTCTGGGTAATTCTGAGTGCAAAATTAAGAAGAAAGAAAAAATTTAAAATTCAGATGTACTTACCTTGATGGGAGCTGTTGAGAACTTGACTTTTCGGTCCGGCTGAGGATCCTCCTCTTCAGAAAGTCCAGGAAACTCTTCATACTCACTGTCATACATACACTCCTCCTCCTCTCCCTCCAAACTTTCTCTGCCTTCAGGGCCTTGGTTTTCTGGCTCTGTGCCCCTGTCATCATCAAAAGCTACATTCTCTATTCCAAAAGCACTGAAGTCCTCACTTTGCTTTTCCACCACTTGCTCCTCTTCTTCAGTATCCCCTTCCTGCTCTAGAACATCCTGAACTCCTGTAACTGGACCATCTCTCACAGACATCCCATCCCTTTTTTCTTCCTGATGGGTCTCTTCTGCAAACTCTTCTACCACTTCCAAGAAGTAGCTGCTCCTCTTCCCTTCCTGTACTTGACATGTGAGCAGCTGATCCTCTTGAATGTGATCTTTCTCCAAACCTTTTTCATGCCCTGAGGTTTCATCTTGTGTAACCAGCTCTGTGCAAGTTCCCTCCATGGGGTTAACCCTGGAGGGAAAATCATCTGATCTCCACTGAGCTTCCTGACCAGAGGCACTGCCCCTTTCCCACAGGCTTCTCTCAAGTACCAGTTGCTCTCTTTTGTCTTTTCCAAGTGCCTCACTCAGCTCGCCTCTGAGGATCACAGGCACTTTGGTGGACACAGCCTTCTCCTGACATCCTTCAGCAACAGCAGATGAATCCAAACTGTGGTGACCTCTCAAAGGGTCCTGATTCGGAGGACTAGCATTTTTGGAAATTTCCTTGGATTCATCAGAATCACTGTCACCCAGAAAGCTTTCCAGCCTCCTAGAAATGGGCCCTGCATTTAGGAACAAGGATTTGGAACCACTAATGGGAGGCTGCTGCTTCAATTCATCATTAGCTTGATTTTCAACTTTCTCCAGCACAACTGGAGGACTTGTTTCTGTATTAAAACTGTGGTCCACCACATTGCTGCAATCAGAAGCTGAACTGCGCCTTTTCTTATCCTCACTTCTTTCCCATCTGCTGGGGGAATATCGGTCCACTGAGCTCCGCTGTTTTATATTTCTCTCAAATAGCTTCCTGGTCTCCGAAAACTTTTCAGCCAGGGCAACCTTGTCCAAGTCTGATTCATCATTGCTACGGATGACCTTATCAGCAGAAGGCACAGACAATGAATCCACAGGGCTACTGCAGGGGCTGGTACTTGTATTAAGAAGATTATTTTTTTGGACAATGAGAAAAGATGGACTAACTGGAGAAGGTCCATACTCTGCTGCTGTGGTCCGGCTGATTAATTTGGTCTCAGCAGGTGGACTGCTTTCACAAGAGGGTGTAGAAGAGCCTCCCATTTGCAGAAACATACTTTTGATCTTGTGTACTCTATTGCCATAAGTGGCAGCTCTGCCTCGACTGTGTGGGTCACTTCCACCTCCATTGGAAGAGGTGCTCAGCTTCTGATGCAAGCCTGTTTTGTTGGAAGCATTTTCGGGATTGTTTATGCCATCAAAAGAGCATTTGATAGCATGGAAATCGGATTTATAAGCATTTCGGTGTGGGGAAGCACTTCTTAAAGTCCTCTCCCCTTTGCCTTCGGTTTTCATCATTGTCAGAGAGAAAGCTCCCTCGACTTCTCAAGAAGAATGGGAAGGACGGCTCCTAGGCACGAAGCTTCTACCCTTCAACACCAGGCAGAGCAGAAGATCTGAAAAGCAGCTTTTCACTGGGCCGGCCTCCCCGCTCGCATTGAAATGGAGAGCAGGGGAGTATACGCGGAGAGAAAGAAATCAAAGCGCGTAAATCGCTACATCGGGTATTATCTCCAGCGCAGACGGCGGTATCCGGACAGCCATCTGCAGAGAGACAGGCACTTCGCATTAACGCGGGGCCCCGCCGCCGTGTGACACGAATCAGAACGAAACTCGGGGTGGGAAACGCCGCCCGAGACCTCCCGGCGGGACGAAGCCCATTGTGTCCGCCGGGACGCGCGGACTCGGCGACTCCCGCCCGCCCGGGCACCGACCTTGCGCTTCCAGCGGGGGACGCGGCGGCA
>JASSUY010050033.1:0-90284 GCA_032466535.1 Forpus xanthops | reverse complement strand
ACCCCAACCCAACAACAACAACAACAAAAAAAAAAAAAAAAAAACCAAAAACAAAAAACACCAAACAAACAAAAAACCAAAACCCACCAAAAAATCTGAAACCAGCAGAATTCAGCACATACGTTCCCTCATCTGAACAGGGTAAAACCTTTGGTGTCTTTGAGGGCTTCCTACAACATCAGTCTTGTCTCTCTGGACTGAGCCTCTGTTGAGTACTGTTCTCCCAGCCTGTGTCAGGCACGTCTGAAGGGGTTTGGAGCTGGCAGGTAGTTTTACAGTTGTGATACGAGCAGTGGGGGGTTTCTGCTTTTTGTTTTCATGGGTCTTTAAAGATGCTGTGAAAATGATCTGTAACAAACCCGAATTAACTACTGTGCGCAGGAGGGAATCACTGTATCCCAAACACTGTAATCTAATCTAAACCTTTTGACATCCAAGAAATAGTTGTGTGAGCCACCTCATCTGAGTCCTGCATGCACTGCATAGTTCAAGGTACCAGGGGCTGCTGCTGATCAAGTTAAAATTGATCAGTCTGTATGTCTTGAGTTTTGCAATGGATGTGCTTAGGGAAAATAGAGCTGTCTGCGTACAGATGTGAAAGTAAACTGGAAGTGGTCCAGAGTTGTTTGTGCTCTCTTGCAGTTGTCCTGCTGCATCTCTCAGTGCAAAGTATTCGTGGAACAGGGTTGATGGAAAAGGTGATGACTTACTATTTTGTGATTTTGCTAACCTGCAGTATTCTTAATGGGAATAACTGGAAATGAAGAGGCTACTCAGTTGTAATGAGGCTTAACTAATGTAACCAATGTTTCAACTTGTTCTACTGCATGTTTGCTCTAAGGCTTGTTTACGTATTGTATAAGCCAAACTTGCCTGTCTTGTTAGGTGAGTGTGGTTCAAGTCTGCAGAGCTAAGTGAACATACTGTAATATCTTACATAGCATTAACAAAATATGCCCCTGTGGTATGACACATAAATGGCATACGAAATCTATATGCTTTTGAGACACGCCTTGTAATGGTGATATCACTTTTTTGCACATTGTGGGAAATCAGATATACTCGAAAAATATCATAATCATCCTTATGCATTCAGAAAACAAATCAAAGGCAGAGGGAAATTTTAGGAAGGTAAATGGAAGTTGAATATTTTCTTATTGATGGTCTTCAGGCTTGTTCTGAAATGACTAGAAAATGTTTGTTTTATTGGACAGCTTCTATCAAGCAAGGTGTTTTTTTTCCTTTTTCATCCACCCCTACCACATTGCTCCCGACTCCAAGCTCACTGCCTTCTTGGTCTTTTGGTGAGCTTTCGGATTTCATCATGGGAATATTTTTGGTATTTCATGTGATATGTATTCATATAATGTGTATTTATATAATGTGTACTATGAACAGTTTCTCTGAGATGTACTGTGAAAAGAATGGAATAGTCATTCAGCGCAACACTTAAAATGCTAAGTGAAACTGTTCCAGTTGTTTTTCTTTCCCCCTTGGACTAAGCTTAATGAGTTAATACTAAGTGAAACTCAGTAAAGAATTTTTCAAGTCAGCCGGTTAATTAGAGCTACTGTAAATTGATCCATATTCTGTTAAACCGAGAACATGAGATAAGCCTGGGTTTGAACCAAGTTCTGCAGTTAATGTATAATTTTTTTTGCCAGTTTTGTTCATGAGGACTGCTTCAGCTATGAAAGCTGGTCTGTTGTAAGAGTTCTGGGTTGGTTTTTTTTTTTGTGCTTACAGTTGCTTTTCATTGTCCATTTTGAACATTAGCATGTAGCATCTGTGTGTGTCTAAGAACCTGATGAGTTAAAATATTTCATTATAACCTCTTGATTTAATGACCTTTGTAGAAAACTGTTTTGATACAATAGAAATATATAACTCTTAACTTCTGTCTCTGTAAAAAAAACCCTGGATGTTTTAATTTTAACCTGAAAACAATTACAAAATTTCTTTGTAAGCCTAAAAATACAGCTGCTCTGAAACAAAGTATTTCTAGATTATTTCTTTCCTCCTACTTTCTCCACTCTCCTAAAAGGTCCGAAGGAAATAAAGCTTCATAATCTTGGGGTTTCCTGATTTTTTTTTTTTTTTTTTCTATTTTGATAGCCTTCCTAATATACATGGCATGGTTTCCTTAGGCTGCATTTTCTAGAGTTTTTCAGGGTAACTTAAAGCAGAGGTAGGAAACATACACTCATGTATATCTTACCTTGTGGCTTGTATCTCAGTTTTTCCATGCGGTAATCTGACCTGCTTAATCTGTGTTATTGAAAGAAGGTTTGTGCAAAATGCTGGCTTTTATAACAGGAAAGGCCATGACTCATAGTGATTTTTATCTGGAAATAGTGGCTGAAAGGGACTTCCAGTAGCGATGTTTTTATTTGTTTATTTTTTGTTATTTCCATTTTCAATCCAATTGTTTTGAGTGTCATGTAAGAAACCCGTCTTCAGAGTACACTGATATTAGCCCACTGTGTGGGTATTATAATGATGAATATTTGGCTTTCCCCTGGGATCCGGAGGTGAGAGTGGAACCAACAAAAAGCTTGAAGCACTGTAAAGATACTGGAGTTCATGCTACTTTATTGCACTGTGACATTTCTGTGTGTCTTGGGTGGAGAACACTACAGGCAGAAGGTCAGCCTTGAAGTAAAGGAGATTGTCACTCATAAACTTTTCTCAGGAATAGAAAACTGGACACGAATGAAGGAATTTCTTGCTCTTATTGCCTTACATTGAGAAGAATTGAATAATATGGGCTGAATGTGCTATGGGTGATGGGATGGCCTTGTATATTTACATTTGACTTATTATAGTATAGTCATTCTTCTTCATCTTCTAAAATTAGCAAAGCACAGCACAATTATAATACTTTCAAGCTTCAGGATAAGCTTTGCATTTCATTAGTTCATTGGTTCTTACTTATGCTACGTCAGTTCAGGAAGAGAAGAAAAATGTTAAACTGGAATAACTTGTTTTGAAAGTTCAGTACAAGTGTGTGCTTTCTTCATCTCTAATTTTGAATCTCCCACCTCTTCTCTTAGTGTGAAAGTCTGCTTGCCTCATCCTCTATGCTAAGTTGTAGACTTCACCATGGAGCAGCTTCAAAGTGGTTTATTTGCCTTCAAATACATGTATGTATTTGATTAGATGCATTCCGTTGACACCCTGCTAAATCCTCCTCTTTTTTTCCCTCCTCCCCCACGCAAATATTTTTAGGGCAAGGTTTACTGGTAAAAATAGTAACAAGTTAGAGGCACCTTGCATTAGGTTGGTTATGCTTTTCACATGAAACTAGTGTTTGTGCATCTCTGAGGCATGGTGATGGTGTTCACGCAAAGGGATGATGCCAGGCCAGCAGTCATGGCCTTCAGTGACGGTGAAGCATGCAGGTTGCTAACTGGTCTTGAGGAAATTTGGTTGGTAATCTGAGGGCAGGTTTTCTCTCCCTAAACCCTGTCTCACATACGGATGAAGGCTGCTCCATATTCCTCCTTCCTTCTCTGGCTAATGCCTCGGTGAAGTCCTGACTTACCCTGAATACCACCTTCCGAGGAGACCATGGCACAGCTACCAAGTGCAGCCAGATGTCCAGAGCCCCCTGAGCATGCCTGCTCATCTGCTTTGGGCTTGTAGTACTGCTTTACTTCTGTACTTCATTGTGTCTGTCCCACCTGGGCTGGGTTTCCCTTTGCTTATGGGAATGCAAGCATGGAAGATGCCCTTGTTCCTATGGGAAGGCAGGCTGTGGTGTTTATCTTCCTTGAGCGCCACTTTAAAGGTAGCTGGCAAGGAATGCATGCTCTTTAAAGATCACAGTCTTGTAATATTTTTATGGATACTTTGAAAGGCAAAAGAGTGTTCAACTGGGTTAGTGGGCAAGTGAACGTGTTTGGCCCTAGGGCCTCTTGCGCTGTGTGAGGGTTGTGGTAGTGCACCTTTCAGACAAAACCAGAAGGATGAGATAGGCAGTGGTCACATTTCTCTTCCTTCTGTGACTTGTTGCAGAGACTGAAGTGAAAAATGAAACCCTTGCACTTCAGACCACTCTCCAGAGTGTGGATGTGTGTTTAATCTTAGTGTCGTTCCTTGCAGTTGATGTTAATGGAGGTAACCTTTTTTGCCACATATTTTTCTTGTCCACAGGCTTTTATATGACCTTGTAGTGAAGTCATAAAAGCTTGAATCTTTGCTATCGCAATCCTTACCATAGCAACATGCGTCACAGCCATATAATTATTTATTTAATGGGTTTAATTATGAAAACTGGGAAAGGCACTTATGAAAACTGGATCAGGTGGTGGTGGGGGGAAAGGCACTAGTTTTAAAGTTAAAAAAAACTCAATAGTTTCACGATAACCTGAGACAGGAAAAAGTTAAGTATCGGAGCCTTTGTTATAAAGTACTTTACTTTCTTCCCTGTCTGCCTTTTCCTCCTTTTTTTTTTTAACTGTGTTTTTCTGCTGTGCAAGAACCATGCAGCTGCTTCAGTGATTCCCCCCCTCCCTGTTTGCAGACCTATAAATATACTTCCTTTGTCATGTTGTTTCCTAAGAGCTTTGCTTCCAGATAGCTTTGCTATTTAAAATTTTTCATTGAATTTCATACTATCATGTAAAAAATAACTAGAAATCCTAGAAAACAATTGCTCTTTTCCTTAGTCTTTAAATTTGTCTGCAGCTTTTTCTGCTTGTATTCAGAAATTTGCTATTGACAAACCTTCACAGAAAGAACTGTCTACAGGATTAAAATTTAAAGTATTGCAGTTAGAGAAACTGTGTATTTTTTATAACTGTGGTGTGCTCTGGAGGGTTTCTTATCATTGGATGCATTAAAAATTATGTTACATGATCCACAGTGTCTTGGAATAGTATACCAGTAGACTGACCCCTAATTAATAGTTGTTCTTTTTCCTTAATTCATGAGGGAAGAATGAAATGAGACAAATAACTTTATTGATTCCCCTTCAGACCTACTGACATGTTGTGAATCTTTCAATTTAAATCAATAGATACCTCTGTAACTGTCGCAGAAAAATATCTGGACTCCTGGCAGAGGTGCTCTTCCCTGTGTCTCTTTCTTCAAGCTGCACTGGAGTCTTTAATGGGAGTGGGAGCATCTGAGCAGGTCTTGGCAGTTTAGGATTTTATAGACAGTTCCCACTACAAGTAAATTAAAGGCTGATTGTGAAATACAACTTGGTGACAGAGCAGTGAATTGTTAATAAAGGACAGGGCTAGAATTTCAAATTTGTGAACTTTTGACATGAAGGGAGGAGTGGGGTTTTGGAAGGAATTTTCATTAGTTGGATTGTGATATAAAATGCAAAGATTTCTAACTGAGTAACTCAAAAACTAACTTGAGAGAACTTTTCTATTGAAATTACTACTTGATTCAGAAGCCTTCATTACTGAATATTCTTGCTCAGGCCTGATGCATGGAAGCAGAATTTCCTTTTCTGTCGTGTTTGTTTTTTTTTTTTTTTAATGCTGAAATGTGAAGCTTTTCCTGTTGGCATGCTTGCTGACTTAACTGCTTCTTTGGTAGACTTTTTCTTGCTGTGTAGGAAGAGGAGACATCCACTCCTCTGCTGTCTGCAAAGAGCTTTGTGGGACAATCTTTTGTTGTTTCCCTTGGAAAACTACATTTTTGCCTTTTATTCCAGAGATGTGATGTAAGACTGTGTATAGGACCCACAGCCTGGTAGTAGTATGTTGGGAGAAAAGTCTTGCATTAATGGTTCCATCTATTTTATTCCTCTTGTATCTTCTTGGCTGCCTGTGAAAAAAAAACTGCATTTTGGAATTGACAGTGCTTATGAGAGAGTGCCTTGGTCTTGGGAGTTGCCTTGTGGCATCAGTTTTCATTGGTGGAATCACCAAACCCCTTTTGGGTTAAAAATGGGCAAAAAACCCACCACCAACTTAGTTCTAAAAGTAGGCTGTGAACTACTGAATGTTTATTGATCCAGATACCATGACTAATGTACTGTTTAACATGTGGCTGCAAATCACATGAGAACCACTTTGCTTGTCCCCTGTGCTACAATAGGGGAGCCTCAGAAGTATTGTTCTGGAGCTTTGCGAGGTTCTCAGGTGGACTTGTGGTGGTCCAACAAAACATGCTTTTAATATTACTAATTGATCAGTACCCTGTGTTGAATCCAAGCATAAATTTAACATTACAATTTAAGTTTCTCTAGGCCTTCAAAGAAAAAGCGATACCAGTTAGAAGTACTAAAGCAAAGGCATACAGAAGTGTGTAAAACATGTGACATGTGGGTCTCTGCAGCTGTTTTGACTTCAGCTAATAGTCAAACATCCAAAACTTGGAGGAAACTTAAACTGGAAAGTTTTCTGTTAGAAATAGCAGGAGAGCTCCTGTTGGAGATCACTACACAGTGTCGTCAAATTGCGTAAGCAAAAGCTAAGGTCTTCTACAGCACGTTGTGGGTATTGTCACTGTTGCTGAGGAACTGAAGATGCCTTTGTGGTGTTTGGCTGTTATCTCCTTTAGATGCTTCTTTGCTGAACTTACCAGGGCTCAAAAGCTTATTTGGGTTGAGTGCAGCCTTTGCGTTTCTAAAAGCAGACGAATTTCTGGCAGGTTCCTTTCTTCCTAAGCTATTCATCACTTTTCTGTAGCAAAGTTGTTCCTCTAGAAGTCAGTCACCACCCAGAGTTTGTAGTTGCTACGGGGGAATGTGCATGTATGTATTTTTTGCTGTAGCAGAAATGTAGCACATCTACAATGGAGCTTTTTGCTGCTTTGTTGAATGACAAGAAAAAATGTTTTTTGTTGAACAAGATGTGCAGACAGACTTCTTTCTCTGCTCTTGCTAATCTCTGCTGGATTCCTCTTCTCTTGACTTGATCAATGTTTCTTCTTTAGACAGAAGCTTTTGTTCGTGTTTTGGGCTCAGTATAAAAATTTAGAGACTAGCTGGCCTGCAACAGCAGATGGGGTGTGCTTGAGAGGTGGTTTACTGGGAGCTTTAGAAGTGAACCTACACCTGGTGAGAAGGGAGTGGCAGGAATAGCTTGCACCTAAGAAAACAAACAAAAAACCCCAAAAGGAATAGGAGAACTTTGTAATGTTACAGTCTGTTCCCTCTGCCTAAGGCAAGGTCACTAAATTCACCCTTGGCTTCTAAGGCATGAGAAGCCTTAGCCTTATAATCCAGAAACTACTGAAGAGAAACTGTTTATTTCTTTCGTTCCAGTTTTGCTTTTTATTTTTTTGCCTTGCCTGTATCTTGACAATTAAACTGTATTTCTTCAGAGGAAGATCAGATGTTCTTTTAATGTTGCAGCAAAACTGTACCACTTAACCATGTTTTGATGCATAATGTAATCAGCCTGATTGCTTTTTAATATGTCATTCAGACCTACACTTGCTGTCAGCTGGGCTGAATCTGTTTGCTTGAGGAATTTCAGTAGTATTTTCTGTTAGATCACAGCACCTGATGGTAACAGGGTTAGTTATTTTTTGGGGGGGCTAAATCTGTGTTCTCAGAGGTAAATTATGACCTTAGAGGGAAATGCTGAAGCAAGTTATTAAAAGGTGCTGGATTCTTAATAATCTCTTACTGCTGTAGTGGGGAGATAACGGCTGAACGCAGTTAAGGCTTTTTGTGCCTTGTGTACCAGGCAGTACAGCTGCACTGGTGTATGAGAGGCATAAGTAATGTTGTTTCTTATGTTGTGTCTTTTCTGAGGTGGAGAAGCTGAGGGGCATAGATTGGCAGCCTGGAAGCTGTGTTACTGAGAAGTCTTCCTTCTTGGATACTGGTTGTGCATGGTTCAGTGTTCTTTGGTCATTCCCAAACTAGTATTAAGCTTAACAGCTTTAAATGCTGTTCTGTTTACTTTGCAAATCACAGTGCCAGGTTGTATTAAGAGTCAGAGTTTTCCTTTTTGAGTGTTTTGAAGGACTTTATTGACAGTATCAAGTGTGAAAATTAAGCATGCATGTGGCTGTACTTTCATTTTTTTTTTTCCTTCCCCATCTGAGTGTGGTAGCATATCAGCTTTAATATGAATATGATCTCACTAAAACACCAGCTGGTTGAATGTGGGATGTTTTAATGTTGTGCATGCTTGATTTATTGTGAACTAGACAGGTTTGAATAATTAAGATTTTCAGTTTACTTATTGGTATGTGCTGGTTCTAGAAGATACAGGTGCTTCCATTTTTACTTCATCAGAAGGAAATGCAACAAGCCACCAAACACCATATATACCTTATGTGGGCTCACTAAAAATTTGCAAGTGACATAGGTGATAAATTACATTTGGCATTTTCAAGTGTTTGCTTGATTAAGCACATTATTATAACCTATGCATTCAGAGATTTTTCTCTTAACAGCAATGTATCTAGTTTTAAATTTCTATGGCAAGAATCTTGGATACAGCTTGAATGAGTTAAAAATGGCGAGTAGCTGGTTTATATATACACTGAGGAAAAAGAATCTGACATAATGAAGTACTTGTGAAGTGTCCTTAAGGAAAAAAAGTTGTCTATGTGGGAGTGTGAGGAAGGATTAAAAGTGAGACAGTCAGTAATCCCCCTCCTCTCTTTTTAAAGAAAGAAGGCTTTCTGAGCAGCACTGGAGAATAGAATAAATATCACTACTTGGAAAGACTTCAAGATAAGAGAATATTGGTTAAACTAAGACTAATAACTTGCCTCTTCAGGTTGATTCTGTACTCTGTGTGACTTCATCTTATATAAAATATAGATACTATTTTCTTATTGTCATGTCTGCTTCTCTGGTCTGTCCTCCTCCCTTCTTTTCTCTGCAGAAAACTTCTTGGCGAGGCTATCAATGCAAATTTGACCTTTAAGTTTTTGACTGAACAGCTCGTGTATCAGGAAATAGCTCAGAATGTGCAAGATAATTTGGTGCAGGAATTTAGTGCATTTTATCACTCTTTGAAACTTTCAAGGCCTTTTAAAAAAATCAGTCTCTTTAATCTTACCCTTAACCATGAAATTCTGCTTGTGAAGTGTTTCTGTGAGGTGCTCAATCCTATGGTGGGTGCACCTTGATGTGCTTACTATTGTGATGAGGCTGATGAGGCTGGGTCTGGTTGCCTTGTAAATACCTTGCTGTTTGAACCATCACAGCTACCCAGCAGAGAGAGGGGGGATGCGTGGCTGTTTGCCTGGTTTTGTTGTTTTGAACCACATTGTGGCCTGTGTTGATGGCACAGCAGGTGCTGCTGTTGATAATTCTTCGGGTGCTGGTCCCACCTGAGGGAGCTGGTTTTGTGCTCAGCTGCCTCCTGGCAGTGGTGGTGGCTGAGCAAAGCGTGCAACCCCCTCCATTTTCTCTCTCTATCCCCTGCCTATTGCTTCTGTGGCTGTATTAATATGGAGCAGTTGAAGTCACTCAGTTGGCTGTGGGCCAACCTGTGCTGTATGTGCAGCTTCTGTGAAGACCACTCCAATGCGCAGACCAGTGATGTGAGTGAGAGATAGAGAGAGGGGCAGCGCAGAGGGAAAGGTATGGCTTGTCTTATTGTCCTGCCTTCTTTGGCATATCCAAACCCTGCTTGTGTGCCTGACATTTCCTTTCTTCTCCTTAGTAGCCTCCCTTTCTATCCCACTGGGATAATTTTGCTTTCGTTCTGGTTAGACAAACCGACGCTGTTTTGTAAGCTAATGGTCTGTCTCCATAAAGTCATTAAGCAACCGCGTTTCATTGATGAAAGTCTCATTCAACAGACTTGGCATTTAAGGTCAGTAGACTATCTCTGTGTAACAAAAGGGCAGGTGGGCAGCTATAAGCATATCATACAAGCCAGATTTTTTTTTTTTTTTTAAACTATAGCAGGGGTTCTTTGCATATCGCCATTACTGGTATGATAAATAGAAATAGCAACTCGGTTCATCATGATAGTTTTTGTATTTACCTTTTTCTTCAAGCTTTTGCAGTCATGCCTCTTACCTAAAATATTGGTGAGGTTACTAAACTGTGATGAAAAAATAATTTGTAAGCTGAAGTAATATTGATATAATTTGATAAACCAAATTCAAAAGCCTAGAACTTGATGTTTCTCTTTGCTTGTAGTCTCAGTGACTTTTTACTTGAATGTGAAGAGACTCCAAACATAGGTTTACTATGGTGTTTAATGTGCTTTTGCTTGAAACTGTTGGTCAACTTTCAGAGAAAACAGTTCCTCGTAACCTTTTTATGAGCTCTCCTCAAGAGCTATAATAATAAAAGAGAGAATGTCTGAAAACATAACACAGAAAGCGAATGAAAGCCCCCAACAAGTTATGCTTCCTTAGGAAAAAAAAAAATCCTTCTGGGGGTTTGCTGACCACCTAGATTCTCCTATCTGAAAAAGCCTGGTAAGCAGTTGAAATAGAGTTTTTGCTAGTAAAATATGTTTTTAAAATACTTCTGTGATACTGCAGTGGTTTGTGTTTGTGTTTAAATCTGTGGCTACCAGTTTATCAAGGCTGTTGGAAAAATGTGTCTGGCAAGTGACCAACTCAATGCTTTTAAGAAAAACTGCAGTAGGCAAAGAGAAAAGAAGAAGGAAAGTGTGCTTTGGAGATACCCTGTATGCTTTGTCTTTCTCCTTGTGAAAAACAGACTTCTTCCCTGTAAAGCTTGAGCACACACTTTTCTCTGGCAGCATTTAACGAATTAAAAGCATAGGAGAATAATTTGAGAAGTATCGTTCTGAGTATCAGGTCCATATAACAGTCCATATGAAATACAACTAGACTTTCTTAATAACTTGTCAGGATCTGATTGTAATAGCAGAATAGCTGTAGAGAGAAGTGGAATAGTTTCCAGTCATTTATTTCAATGTGACTTAGTCTTTCTGTATGCTTATTAAAAAGCAGTACAGCATATTAAATGGCAAAGCAGAGAAATCTGCAGAGATGGCAAGACATTTCATGTTCTCTGTTTGTCAGGCTAGATAGCGTAAAACTGCGTGTTTGAACTCTTTTATGGTTTTAAACCTTTTCTGTGTGCATGCTTCTCATTTGGGTGCATAAATATATAACAGTTTTTATGAGTACCAGGAGTATCCCATGATTTTTATTATGAATAGTCTGTGTACTATTGGCATAAATACCAGGCTCATTGCTTCACATCAGTATGGATTTGTTATCAATAGAAATTTGTTTATATTCTGCTCTTACCTGTAGTTCTTTGATTATTATTTGTAGCTCTCTGATTATAATTTCCTATTAAAACACTTAAACCACATCATTCCTATTGAAATATTTCTTCCTATTGAAATATCTAAAGACAAAGTAAATGTGATGCAGAACAAGAGTTGGTGCCTTCTGTGCAGGAACCAGTGCTTTCTCTACATATTGACTTCTTTAAATTGCTTGGTATACAAACTTGGTTTTATTCTGCATTAACAGCATCACAGTGACAAGGTAGGTTTCATCTTCTGTAATGCATCCCTTTTAAGTAAGATGCGTGTTTCATAGAGAAATTAGGCCAACTGGCTAATACTATGACAGCTGAGAAGTATCTGTCCAAGTGTGAGAGTTTGGACCTGTTTGTCACCTTTTCTTTTCTTTTCTTTGTTGATACGCATGTACACCCAAAGCCAGTATGGCAAGTTTGTGGTAAAACCAATAGCTTATAACCAAAATTTTGGAGTTCACAGGTATGGGCAAGATCTCTGAAATTGCCATTCTACTTTTGGACTTGCAGGCGATAGCATGAATAGTCTTGCATTCAGAAGGTACTTGGGAAGAATTCCTTGCATGTGATGCAAAAGAGAATGAACAGTGCCTGAAACAGTTGCTTGAATGTTTTTGCATGTGTATTGCCCACTGAAGAGTTGTCAACACCTTCCCAAATGTATAAACTTGTTCAAGTTCTTAAGCTTGGTTTTGGATAAGCTATTTGTGGAACTGCTGGTTATACTGCACAGAAACTGAGAGCAGTTCTGAAAACTCAAATGGCAAATAAACCCCAACCTGACACTCACAGCTAGTCCAACCATTTTATCATAGCAAGAAGTATTTTCTCTGCTTACTAAAAAAAAAAAAAAAAAATCCTTCGCTTTTATATGTGGCTTAATTTTTAACTCCTTAAACCATTCTTGGTTTTATTGAGACCAAGATTATAATAAGAAAAAAGGAACGTGGCGCTCTACTGTCACTAGCACATGCTGTAGTAAGCCTTAGCAGCACTGAATCAGTGAGTGTAATTCTATCATTTTGATTAGTTATTCACTATTTTTAGAGGACATCCCTCTTGGACTGTTTCCTTCTTTTAAATTCTTCGTCTGTTATCATTTAGTCTGAGGAAAACAGTCATCCTTATTGGCATGAAACTGAGATAATTTTGATTCCATGCTTCAGAAAGAATTCAAATTTCTTTATAACAGAACACTACTGTGAAAACTTACTCTTTAAGTACTCTTTTTTATATTGCAATTTCAGCTGGGCCTTTAATCAAAGGTAGTTTACTGGTCTGTATCAGCTTTAGTCCATGAAACTTGCCTTTTCTTTCCTGAATAGTTGGGACAGTGTAATAAGTTTTTCTTTGACTTTTTAGTACCATTATTATTAGAATACTGAGGGGATGAAAAATTGGGGCAGTTGCCAAAAGTAGCAATTGGTTTCTTCTGTAAATGATAGTCATGGTGCTAAAGTACTCCAAAAGAGGTCACAGTCCAAAAGAAATGCATCAGTAACAATTTAAAATCACAGCACTGCATCTTGATGGCATTCTTAGTAGAAGTGTCATCAGCATCTTACTGGACTTATCTATCCACCCACTTCTACAAATTGGTAGCAGAAGACTTCTAATACTCCCTTGTTGGCTCTGAGATGTAGGACACAGCTAATTTGCAAGATCCTTCATTTGAAGCTTCTGCATTATAAATAATGCATAATCATGGTTAATGACAGTATTTGTTATAGCTATGTATTGTCTAGAACTGCATCACATAGTGACTTGTTACTCAGTTCTGCTGGATAATTAGATTGTTCCAGTAATCACTCTGTCCATGGTTGTTTTCTTGCAAGAATGTCTTGTATTGGAGTAGTTTTGTCTGGCTTATCATCTGTGCACTGATAAAGCTATAACTTGATCCTTTCTTGGACACATGAGATGTCTAGATGATGCAAACCATCACCATGTTTCCTGGCTCTTGCAAGTTCAACTGTTGAATGTTTTCTGAACCATGCCAGGAAATAGGACCAGTCTTACAGAGTTCAGCCATTCTGTCTTGCCAGATCTGTAAAGTTGAGTCAACATGTTCTTCTTTATTTTCCTTTACAGAAGATTTGTGCTATCTCCAAGCTTAGGCTTGTGTGACTCTATAATGGCAAAATTTACTGTGCAGAATTTAGCCACTTCTTTTTCTATACACACCCAATCATTACTGGTGTTTTGTTCAGTTTACACAATTATCTTATGTAGATAAAACGAATTGCTTTTTATAAGTATAATTTAATAAGCATTTTCACAATATGATTTAGCTTAGATGACCCTTAATCACTTGTGATTCAACTTCTTGCATGAGCAAATTTGACAGTACTTATTTTATGGAAAACACAGAAATGAAACTTTAAAATTAGAGTGTATGTTAGCACAAGTGCCTAACTCAGACAACTGTGCGTCATATTAAGCAATGCCGCAAGGACAGTTGATTGCAGGAAGTCTAAAAATACTTTGTATAAGTTCGTTGCCTCATACACACTTGAAGTGGCTGGAAACTCACTCAAATGTATGCTTGTTAATGTCCTACAGCTTTCAATTCCAGGATTTTGAACAGAGAGCCCCTATAGAAAAAGCAGCAAAGCTTTGAATTTTCATTTACAATAATGTGCTTAGGCAGTCAACTGTCCCATCCTGTGCAAAGTTACTACAGTTTCTCTTTCCCCTTGTAAGCATCTGGGATTGTAATAATTCTCTAGATCACCTTGGAAGAATAACAGGACATTACAGTTGAAGGAAATCAATTGTTGTTCTCCCTCTCCTTTCAAAATACATGTTTGCAAGTGCATGTGTGCCCATACACAGCTGTTGGGAGATTCTTGAGGGCGGGCAAGAGTTGTTTTCTTTATGATCTTAAGAGGTACCTCTGATAAGTATAAATAAATAGCACTTGGTTTCGCTCTTGAGACAGAATTGTGATCAAAGATATAGCCACATGCTATCTATACAGAGAGCTTTCCTACAGATGGCCTCTGAAAACTGTGGCTCTTGAAGTATGTTTAGTGGGTGGTAAGGTGTGTGCTGCAGCACATCTTCCTCCAGAACAGGAGAGGGCACAAAACTGGTCTTGTGTAGGCAGGGCTTTGCACAAATACCACGCGGTAATACTACTTGGTAATGCTAAATTATTTCATCAGGTCACCTGGGGCCGAGTAATCAGTTTTCCCCTCTTCTTGCAGGTCTGTTTCTTCCATGGTACTTTGTACCTGGAACAGTTTACCAGTGCGTATGTCTTGTCTCTTGTTACATGCCTGCACTTTAGTACTTTGCTCTCTTCCACAAAAACCAATGTAATTCATGGAAATATTTCAAATGTGCTTTTAATCAAGTTAAATTAATGAGACTCTTCTGTTTTGCTTTTTGCCTATAAATTTATACCATAAAATCTTATGTACTTTCAATTTATGTGTTAACAAACAACTGCTTGGTAGTCTTGGAACAATGGTTGAAATCCCTGTCTTACCAAATGTTGGTAATTTATAATTGTAAATCGTGTTGTTTCTGATGTATGCATACCATATCTCTGTATGTAGTAATGTATAACAGAAATTAGGGGCAGGAGGCAGAGTCCAAAAAAAGATGTTATCCTTATTTTCAGACCTGAATCTGTAGTACAGAGATTAGAAGATATCGCAGGTTGCTTGTTAGCAGCACCTTAGGTCTATGGTTCATTCTGCTGGAGCTCTGCTGCCTCTGAAGACTTGTCTAGGCCAGCTTTTTATTTTGACTATTAGTAAGACAACGCCCTGGAGCTTGTTACTGTTAAGATGGTCTGTCCCCTGATAATGGTTGTTCACTGCTTGCTTGTCTGAGAGACTTGGTCGGGGGATAATATCAGAAGTAGTGATCAGACTTCCTTGCTCTGAGCTGTTCAAATATGGTATGTTTATCAGCCTATATATATTTGTGTGTGTGTATCTTGTCTAGCACTTTTTACTTAGGTTTTTCGGTATACTAGACAGGAACTGCCAGGGCAGGCTGAGATACGCCTTTTTACAGCCGTGGTCTTGGAGGTGCCATACAGCATATATGTTGAGGTTTGTGGTTCTGAGCTGTATCCATTGCAAATCCTGTAGGTGAGGTTTGAAAGCATGCTGGCCTAAGGAGCACCTGCATTTTCCCAGGACAGGCTCTTTTAAATATGCAAAATTACAAAAACACCCAAACAATCCCAGTCCCGTGCGTAATGTGGTCAAATGTCCATCTCCAGAAGCATTTTCTCATCTTTAAAGTTTTCTGTGGGTGTAAGTTCCAGTACAGCTTCACACTCTGCTCCATCATAATGGAGTCAGAAAGAAATTACTGACAGGTAGGTAGATATTTCTTAAAACCTTCTTTCAACATTTGTACCTATTGCAGTGCCTTAGCTAGAAGTGGGTAGTGTAGGTTCTGACCAACGAGAAATGTGTCAGAAATACCATGTTTTCATGACTCCAAATGACTGTCAGACATTAAGCATCATTACAGTCTTACATGCCAAGCTTGAGATAATAATTTCTTAATATATGGCAGTAATTGGAAAATTCTTTTCAATTATTTGTAAAACTGCAGTTCACAAATCCCTATTTCCTGCTCATCCCATGCTGCAGATCAATTTCTTCCTGTTTTTCCACTCTTTTCCATTCACTGTTTGCTTATATGCTTGTATGGTTTTAACGTGCTTATAGAATATCATGCACTTGGAAAAGTATTTTAGGAACTAAGAGATCAATAAGAAAAGCAAATTCAGGAATGGAATGAATCTGTTACTTAGTTTCTATCAGAAAGAAGGCAGTTTCTTAGTTTAGTCTTAGTCTATTCTGAATGATATCACCTGCACATGTGAGTTCTCTTCCCCATCCCTCCCCGCATTCCAAACCCTCAAAAAGAAGGAGCAGAAAGGGGAACGATAACTTGATGTATGTTTAAAAAAAAAAAAAAAAAAATGTTTCTTTTCAGGACAACATATTTTTCTTTTCTTTTTTATCCTTTGAGCAGTCCTGGTGATTCACTGGTGTTTTGCCTTTATGAACAAGTACTGGGATATCTGTATGATGCTCAGATGGGGCTTAGTCAGCAATATAGTGTACTTGTTTATGTGCCTTTCTGTTGTGAATAACAAAAACAATTGTGGGAATATGTTGGTGCACTGATAAATGAGTGACAGAAACCCAATAAAGTTTGCACTCTACTATTAGAAATGAATTCTTGCATCGTAATATGGCTTCTCTAGGCTTTATGTGAATCTCTTACCTGGACTTAAAATTAGTTTAATCTGAATGACAATGTTATAGAACATCAAACAGAGGCATTAAGCAAACTCGGGATGCATGGTAAAACAAACTTCGTATGAAGTTGATCTCTCTTTAGTGTTCTTTTCCACACTGAGAGTGCAACTCATACTTTTTTGACTTTTCATTTAATTAGCATTTTGAATCCCTATGGAAACTAACATAATAACATCAGGAATCTTATTACAGATAGACCAACCAATGAATTTCAAAGTTTTAGGTTGCCTAACATCTCCCATTATAGTATTGTCTTATTTAAATCATGTTTTAACTGGTTGTGTTAATGAGTTTTTGTCCTGGAGATTTGTCATAAGATGACTGTGTGTGAGAGAAGGAATGAAAATGAGATAATTATTGGTTTGTTCAAGAAAGATGTCCTTCTCTGTCCTCCCCTTTTCTGTCCCCCTCTCCCCCTCTGAAAGAAAGCAAGGCTAAATTTTTATGGAGATTAGGAAGAAATGTCTTAGTTTCAGAAGGCTGTTAGTGGACTCATGGAATATTGTTCAAATTTTGAAGCTATGTCAAGTTGCTGAATGAAACGGAAGTCAATAATAAGTGTAGAAGTTTAAGACCAGATACTTGTGCATTGCCAGTGTCCCATGATTACAGAGTCTATGTTGATCTTTCTAGGTAGATCTCAGTGCTATGCTAGTGGTAGAATAATAATGCTGCTTTTAATGTCAGTATTTGATACTTTAGATGGAGTAAAACATTATTAGGTATTTATTTTTCCCCTACTCTTATTTCTCTTTGAAGCTAAGACAGATGCATTTTCCCTCCTCTGTCTTGTCTCCTTTTTATAAGCACAGTTATCTTGACAGAATAGCATCATATAGACATTAGACAGAAGCAGTGCTGATTTGTATCTAGAGTTTTGATTTTGTGCACTTCTTTAACTCTATCAGCAGTTTAACCTCAAATAGGGAGAGATCAGATTGTGTAGTAGATTGTCTACCTGTCTTGTTTCAGCTGTATTGCCTGTTTGGGATGTCTTACAGACCATTCAAAATTCCTTCATAAACAGCAGGTGAATTTTTTGTTTCCAGAAGGCTCTTGCTCTGTAGATGGTGTTTCAAAGAGGAAGGGGTTTGTAGGTCTTTGCTTATGCAAACTGTCCTTTGGTTTGTGTGTTTGTGGTAAATATGAAACTTCAAAACGGTCAACAAATACAGTGTTTGACAGTTGCTTCATTGATTATATGTTCACAGAATTACTGGGAGTGGAAGGCACCTCTGGAGATGTAGTTCAGTTCCCTTGCTTAGGGCAAAGGCAGTTGCTCAGCACCATGTCCATTTGGGTTTTAAGCACCTCCAGGGATGGAGACCTCTCTAGGCATCCTCCTCCAGTGATCAGGCATCCTCACAGTAAAAGGTTTTTCTTCTGTTGAAAGAAATTTCTTGTATTCCAGTTTGTACCCATTGTTTCTTGTTCTCTTACTGGCCAGCGCTGAGAAGAGCCAGACATTGTTGTCTTTACTTCTGCCCACCAGGTGTTTATATGCATGATCCTCTAGGCTAAGCAGTCCAAGCTTTCCTGCCTTCTCATGTAAAAGATGCTCCACCCCTGTCCTGGATTCAGCAGTAGCAGTCATTTTTCTCCTTTTTAGTAGCTAATGCTGTGCTGTGTTTTTGACTTTTGGCCTCAGAACAGCGCTGGTAACACCAATGTTTTTAGTTGTTGCAGTGAGACCAAGGACTTTCTGACTCTTATGCTCTACCAGGGAAGAGGGGAAGCCGGGTGGAAGCAGAGGCAGGGCACCTGTCCCAAACTGACCAAAGAGGTATTCCATACCACAGCACGTCATGCCCAGGATGTAAAAATGAGGCCAGGGGTCCTGGAAGGGTGGGGTTCACTGCTGGGTTGAGCTTGGTATCAGGTGGTGAGCGATTGTATTATTTTCCCTTGTTTTTTCCCTTGTCATTATTATTATTGGTGGTAGCAGTAGTGGTTTGTGTTATACCTTAGTTACTGAACTGTTCTTATCTCAACCTGTGGAAGTTGAATTCTTTCAGTCCTCCTCCCCATCCCTCTGGAACTTGAGAGGAAGAAAGAGGTAGGAGTGAGCGAACTGTGTGAGCAGCTTAAACCATGACAACCCCCTAATTATTTATCCTGCCTTTTACTGCATCTTTTCCAGAACGTCCATGTCTCTCTTGCAGAACTCAGAACTGGACTCAGAGTTCAGATGTGTCTTACCAGACTGAGTAGATAGGAAGGATTGTCTTTCTTGCTGTCCAACTGGCTGTCCCCCAGCCTACACTGATGTCTGGTGGTTTTCTTCCCAGGTGTAACTTTATTTCCCTTTGAACTTAATGACTTTCTCATTGACTCATTTTTCCAGCTTGTTGAGGTCCCTCAGAGTGCTAGCACAGCTTTCTAGTGTATTAATTGCTCCTCTCAGTTTTCTGTCATCTGCAAACTTGCTGAAAGTGCACTCTGTGCCATTATCTGTCCTCCACCTGGACTTCATGCTGCTGATTGCAAGCCTGAGTCTAGAAGTTAAATTCAGCTACTCTTCAGTCTACCTTTCAGTCCAGTTATCTAGCCCATATTTCACTGGGTTTATGTATGAGAATGACATGGGAAACAGTGCTGAAAGTCTTCCTGAAGTCAAGATAATTAAAATTCACTGCTTGTCCATAATCCCTTAAACCAGTCATTTCATCAGGTTGGTCAGGCATGATTTTCCTTTCATAAATTCATGCTGAGTGCTCTTGATTGTAGTCTTGTCCTTCATTTATTTGAATGTTTGAGAAATCAGAAGTGTTAACTAAGTATAAAAGTAGTCAAGTCTGGGTGAGAGAATCAGCATAGAATCATAGAATAGTTAGGGTTGGAAAGGACCTTAAGATCATCTAGTTCCAGCCCCTCTGCCATGGGCAGGGACACCTCCCAGTAAACCATGCCACCCAAGGCTCTCTCCAACCCAGCCTTGAACACCTCCAGCAGTGGAGCATTTACAACTTCCCTGGGCAACCCATTCCAGTGCCTCACCACCCTAACGGTAAGGAATTTCTTCCTTATATCCAATCTAAACTTCCCCTGGTTAAGTTTTAACCTATTACCCCTTGTCCTATCACTGCAGTCCCTAATGAAGAGTCCATCCCCAACATCCCTATAGCTCCCCTTCAGATACTGGATGACTCAGTTTCATATTCTGTTTCGGAGGCTTAGTATGCAATTGGATAGCAAGAATAAGTTATTTGCTAGTCTGTTTTCTTACTTGAAAGAGAGCTATTTGCCTTCACTTGGGATTTGCAAAGATGATATCCTATAGAAATGTGAAGTTACTAATGTTTGGGTTGAGTATGCGTGTGAAAAAGCAGAGGAGAAATGTAGATTGTTTTTAAAATATGTTATGTTTCATCTGGAATGTCAAATTGCACAGGGTTACCTTTTGGTATCTGCTCAGCTAGGCCAGAGTCCCAAGTCAGATCCTGGCTTCAGCTGGGCCAGCCGAGCCAGTGGCTTACAAGGCAGTTAATTTTGAATAACAAGACCACAAGACTTTTTTTTTTCCCTGTGATTGCTGTGCTGGTTTTCCCTTTTTACATTCTCATTTTAAATGAGTATCCTGGAAGTGTAATAAGATGCTTTCAGAAGAGTTTAGGGACAGTTGGTCTAGCAGAATGGGCTGCTCAGTGATTGGGTTGTAAAGGCCTAAAGCTGCTTCATCAGTTGTGTGTTTGGTTTTTGGCTTTAGGTCTTTTGATTGCATTTTTTATTTTTTGATTTTAACTTTTTAAAAAATCGTATTCTAAAATGTTTAGCTGTGCTTATGCTTGTGTGTTTTTTCTTCCACCAGATGAAGATGTGTTGAAATTCTGGTTACACTAATGCTTTCAAGTTCTTTGGGAAGTGTAAGAGGTATAGCCTGTGTGATAAAGCAGTGCTGATTTCACAATTATGTCTTAGGTTTTTGCCCACGATTTTTGAGCTGCTTTGGGATAGGCTGCTTAATCTCTCTTGTATAAAACACTGATACTAGAGGGGCTTGATTTGTTAGTTTTTCCATCTGTGTAGTATGCTTACCCTTTTTAAACATGTGTGTAACAGTTGGATCCCTGTGTTACCTAGGAAGACATCTGAAAGCAGGGCTGTTTTTTCCCATGCAACCAATAAAGAAAGTAAGGCTAGGTTTATTTTAATGTTAAGAGTTTCACGTTAGTCTCAGCTGTCAAATAGAATTAATTTTATTGTTATTTTGACATTGGATACTTCTTGCTTTGGTAAATGGACGGCATTAATTACTATTAATATTTTCATATTTGTGACAGTAAAACAGTCAGTGTGCTGTGCTTTGTGAGCTCTGTTTGATAGCTGGGGAAGCTTGAGTTTCAGCTACTGATGTTCTATGAAACATTACAATTTTTCCAGTGTGGGATTCATTAACTGTAAATATGTAAATTGTATATACATAAACTTCATGTTCCCCAGAAGGGAACTGTTCTACTTCGGTACGATTGAGCAGGGAATATATGTAAAATTTTAAAACGGGACATGGCTCTTAACCTGTTTGGATAGAAGTGATGTTAATTTGGGATTGGAGATAGCAATGCTGTCTGTACTATTGTGGCAGTACTTTGTTCACAATTTGGTTTTATCCTTGAGGTAGAAACTCTTCATGGGTTTGGTTTCTGTGCATGGCAGTCATCTAGCTGCAGGAGTGATATCAGAGTAAGCCGATTAGCATGATTGATACTGCATGTCAGGGGACTGGCATAATGGGCTACCGTTGAGACTGCATTGTGAAACCACACACGGATGAGGTAATCTCATTAGATGATTAAAACCTTCATTGACTATACCAAATTGCAGAGCTTTCTGTTGTATTGCTGTTGGGAGCCGATGCTAAGTAAGTGTAGTGCTCTCCTGAAATCTTGCTGGGTTTTTTGCTTGGATAATTGTCGTGGCAGCTGGAGGCTGGTGAAGGATGTTCCATCTTTCTGTGTTTTAAAGTAAGATTTTAAAGTAAAATTTTATTTTAAAGTCAGTGACAGACTTATGGTAGTTTAGTTTTTACCAAGCTTTGTTGATCTGTGTGAAAATCTGTAGTATTAGTGGTAAGGATATGTTTCTGCTTTGTGTAACTTATGGTCTCTGTAGCAAAGAAGAGTATCACCGTGCATTTCCCAGCTCTGTTTTTATAAAGAACTGTGTTTTTTCTGGAGGTTGGCTTTGGCTTGATCTGGGGTGAGGTGTAGTCTAAGTGGCAGACTTCATCCTCTTGTCCATCCTCTTTGCTAGTAGCGTGGCAGACAACAGGTGCTCAAGCTAGAATTATTTGTATACAGAAATCTTATCTGACTTGGTCACATGCTGCTTGTTTTAAGGAGCTCACTGAAAAACCTTGACTTTCTAAAGACAGTTAGGGTACTTGACTAGTTCCATACTGGAACTTTGTTTTTGGTAGGAAGGTAAAATGAAAAACAAATGTTACTAATTGTGGGACTGTTGCAGTATTTATAGTGCAAGGGTTACTACAACACAGTTTTGGAAGGTTAAGGCTACTATTCTGAGACTGGCAGTAACTACTGTTGCTGCATAGACAGATTTTTCTGTATTAAAGAATAGACCAGTTAATCGTTTTTTTGGGGGGGTGGTGGTGTGTTGGAGGGAGTGGAATGGGACAATTGGTAGAAACATTTCTAACTTCCATTGTATGTTGTGAGCAGTTGGTCTATTTCTATTGCTTAGGGAAAGCACTATATGACAATAATAACACCTGTGTGTATCCAGTGATAAAAGCCCAGATACACTGTTGTTTTGTCAAGAAGCCCCCGTAATGTAGTGTCTTCTGAACTCTGTCAAATGTGGTCTATTTATTCAGCAGTTCTGCAAGGAAGTGATCTTTGTCTAAGAGCTATTCAGGATCTTGTGTCAAAAACATAAAAAAAAAAAAAAAAAAAAAAAAAAAAAAAAAAAAAAAAAAAAAAAAAAAAACAAAAAAACAAAACAAAAAAAACAACCAAAACCAAAAACACAACAAACCCCAAACAACAGAAAAACAAACCCAGAAATCAAAGTCCACAACAACAACCTGTTCCATCATGTGAAGAACTGGGGAAATATGCACACGGCAAGAAGAATGCTCTTTCATATGTATTTGACAAAAGAAGCAACCAAACGAACTTGCACAAGTTACTAAGGGGTTATGTGTGGCAATGTTTTGTAAAATGTGATCAGCAGAGCAAACAAAACGAAGTTTTCAGGTTTAATTTTTCTAGTTTAGTAAAAATGGCATAACTTAGTGATAAAAGTCATCATCTCATGAGACTGATTTTAAAATTCAAGGCTACACTGGATATCAGTGATATGCAAATAAAAGGTGGGCCAATAATTTATATACAAGGTAAAGTTGAGTCTCATCAGAAACTTAACACTTAAGGAAATAAATGAACTGGCAAGGATTACAAATTTGTTTATTGCCTTTTTTCCCTGTTTAAACTGTTAACAAAGCATTACTTTTGTGTAGCTAAGTATATCTTTCTGTGTAGTAGGCTGAAGTAAATTATTTTACTATTATGCTGTTATGTATAGGTATGGAAATGCTTTCCATTCCAGCTTTAACTTGCTCACCAAGTGTGCTGGTTGAGCTGAAGTATCTCAGGATCTCCTATTAGGAGACCTTGTGGAGTCCTGATGTTTCAAGATGGCACTTTGCAGTTACTTTTTACTTTGTGGACTAAGCAAATCCTTGGTATGCAGCTGCATTTTTACTGGTGAAGGACCTGTTCCTCCAAATAGAATTTAAAATACACTGGAGTATTTCCAGGGAAAGAAGGCAAGTGTTTTGATAATGAAAACGGACACCTCCTTTGTTGGTGTGGCTGCAACTCCTCTTAGTCTTTCCAGAGTGTCTGCTATGAACAGAGGAGAGCAAATCATAAATGGGGAATCTCACAAGGCCCTTTTCAAAGAGAATGAGTTACTGGCTTTACTTCTTCACATGGTTTTCTTCTTTCTACATGTTGGGTATACTTAAAAAAATGAACTTGCAGTGTTGATACCCCAGCCCTGTTGGCTGTTGGAACAGATAAATTACTTCAGCTTCACTAAGATGGAGGGTGAGCTGGGGAGATAAATCCATGATTGTATGTTACTCTGCATTTCTTATTGGAAAGTTGTAGCTCTTTTTCTGCTTACATAGGCTGGTTGTAATAGCTGAGAAGTCCATAATACCTGAAAAAAACATGACATCTGTTGGTTCATATATATTTGCTTTCAACTCTGTATCTGTAAACTTTAAAGTACCTGTCTCAAAACATTTTGGCTTTGATTGAAATGAGAAAAAAAATATCTTTTTTAATGTAGTTTTTTATAGACATGTTGGGTGGAATGGAATGTTAGGGTCAAGTGCTTAAGCTATTGCAGAAGAGAGAGGGGTAAGACTGAGTACTTCTCATTAGTGGCAAAGTGGGAGATCTGGACTATCCAGATCTTTGTTCATAATGAAAACAAATAGTTTTCTCTGCTGAGTAAAATTTTGCTGATGGGTGATATGTGCTTTGAGCACTAATTTTCTTTTCACTCTAAGAAATCTATATCCAGTGCTTCTTTGTTGCTTTTGCTTTGAGTGAAGCACGCTGATTGATATTGCTTGATGTGTCTGTATGAACTATTCAGGAGGTATTTTGCCGAGTATAAAACAACTATTGATCATTTTTTGAAGAAACCTTCTACACTTCTTAAAATAGCATGTTCACAAAATATTTTGCTCAACTGTTTTTCTGTGCTGTTTTCTTCCTTCCCACCCCCTGTTTCCCTCTCCTTAACAGCCTAGTGGATGAATCCGAGCAGCAGCTCTCTGCTGTTTCTTTTGTAATCTGTTGTTTGAGCTGTCTGGCCTGCCTCCAAAAGTGCATGAGCGTGTTTATACATCTAACCTAACAATAGTATCATAACACCAATTTGTTTAACCTGGGCTGGAAATAACAATCTAAATATTGTGAATCAAAGAGAAAGCAGTCATTTATATATGCTACTCTACCCTGCCAGCTCATGTCTGCTAAAATCACTGAAACTTCTTTTACGTTCTGTGGGAATTCTATCAATTCTGTTGGTATGATGCGATACCTCTTTTAAATCCTCTGAGCAGTTCAGCTATAGCTTTTCGTCCAAACAGGTTTCACATACTGTCATCACCTTGCTCAGGCAGAAGGTGTTTAGTTTGTATATGTAGTTCAAGCACACATTACTGCGGATAATTATCTATCCCTGCCACTGTGGGGAGGGCATTCATAACATGGCGAGTGAATAAACTGTTTGCTTATGCTGGTTATCACAAAGTGACTAACAAATTGATCAATTGGCATATTTTGGTTAAGGTACCCAGACTTTGGAGTAAGTACTCTTTATTGTTACTTTGATTCAGTGACTTTGTTCACCAAAATAACTTTGCACTGGGTTGAAACAATTTGGATGGTGTCCATCAGTAGCTGATGTGAGCAGTCCTAGCATACCATGGGGCCTCATACTTCAAAGTTTGTAGCTTCTGGAAGAACAACAACAAAAAAGCAGTGCATGTTTTTGAACCAGAATTAAGTGATAGTAAACTTTAAAAATCCTGGCTTTATCATCCCAGCCTCAAAATCTTCTGATCTTCACTGTGAAGTGATAGGATTTTTCTTTAGTAAAATCTGAGTTGACTTGCCCAATCTGCTGAAATCTGTCTTTTCCTCTGAAAAGATTTTATAATGGAGAGTAAGAGTGGATGTTACCACTGCTCTGATACATCAGCCTGTTATCAAAAGTGAGAATTATTTGTTTCTATATTGCTCAGTCTCTGGCCTCCCTACCTATCAAGAGCACTAATAAGTGCTCTCAAATCACAAAACTTCAGTGAAGTGGCACCTGCCTGACAGGCAGCTGACTGCAGCAGTATGAATAGCATGACGTTAGTAGGTGTCTTGTCTTAACAGTCAGTGATAGTGAAGATGTAATCATTCTAAGTCAGTGACTACGAAAATTGTCATTTGACATTGTTACTGATCTCACCAATTCTTCTGTCATGATTCACATAGTGAATAAGCAGCTTCAGTTCTGCAGCTTTCTAGAAGGAAAAGGCTTGCAGCAGAGCAAACTCAACATGTTCAAATATGAAGGTCATTTGAGTGTTGCTTAGGGTAGCCATTTAATTTAATTTCCCCCCCCCCTGTATTTTTGTGAGCCTTTCAGGTCTGAAAGGAGGGTGGATGAGTTGAATTAGGGGAGCCATCCGCTTGTAGACTTCAGTATGTGCTTTGCATTTATCTAGCTTTGAGGGTAAACAGCAGCTTAGGAAACCCATATGAGACCTAATGTTGGATGTACAAATGCGCTCCTCTGCCGAATCTCACCTACTTGAAGCAGAACACTGGCTTCTCTTACATCAGCAGGGCTGGTGGGCAGGAGGGAGGTGTGCTCAGAGGACCTGATGAGTGGCACCTGGCCTAGCTAGCAGCATCCCTCTTATTTTGCTGTCCCCCACAGACAAGGGAATCCTTGTCACACCACCTAGTGCAGGTGTGCCAGAATTCCCTAAGGGAGGAAAGACTTTGATGCCACTGGAAGTGGTGGGGAAAATGAGGCAATTCCTTTTTCTGCTTAAAGTTTGGTACGTTATTATGGTGGCGTATCTTTTTTTTTTTTTTTTTTAATCTCAGTTTAAAGAGATTTTTTTTAATCTCTTAATTTAAAATCAAACAAGTTGTATATCTTACTGGGTTCATGCAAATGGTGCTGTGAGATATATATATATGAAGAACTGGAAAATTCTGTACAAGATATTAAATCTTACTTCTGATTTCAAGGCTCTTGCCCTAAAGCTCTTCCCATTGTAAGGACTCAAAAATGGCATGCACTTCTTCAGTGTTATTATGATACAGATACTGAACAATAATCAGCATTGTAGAAAATCTTGCGGTCACTAGTACTTAAAAATAACTCCAGAATGAAAAGGGTTAAGTTACAAGTTCAGATGAAATACCTGCTGAGTAGTAGGTTGTTATGTCCATTTGAGGTTGCCAGCAATTAAAAATGTTTTCAAACTGGTACATGAGTACCTTATAGTTCTGTTAGGTGACAAACAATGTAGAAAAACATGTTTTCCCTTTTCTACAATCATTGTTCCTGAAGTGCTGGCAGTAGTAAGAGCTCCTAGTCAGTAAACAAAATAGATACTGTTTAGATGTGCAGAGAGGCAATAAAGTAACAAGGTGTCCATTTTTAGAGTTCCTTTTCTGCCTGTGAGTTAAAAATTAAACATTTTCATAGTAAGTGAAACTAGTTATGGAACTCTCACAAAAAGGTGTAAAAGCAGTTGGATAATGTAGTGCTTGCTTTTCATGTCAAAGAGCAAAGCTTAAAAATGTGAAGTACTTTTCAAGCCAGGTAAGGTAAATGTACTTGAATATGTTCAAAAGTACAAAATGAATAATATAAATCTGATTGGGTTTAAATTCTCATAGCTGTGTTGGTGGTTTAATAATATATTAATTTTTTTAATTTAATCTTTTTTTCATGGTTTTCTCTATTCCATGCTATGATCTGGTACAAATGAAGACATGAACAATCTCACTGTACAGAGCAAACAGCAGGCTAATTGTTCACTTTTTATCTAGTGCACAGAGGAGGAGGGGAATAGATTGTGATGAGATCAGAAGTTCTAGGCCATTTTTGTTTTCCATGATTCTGTTAGTTGTTAGTCAGAAGGATCCTGTTATTAAAAACAACAGCAGAAATACCTCCAGAAGGATAAATGCTTACATGAAGAAATCCTTCTTAACACTAAAGAGTGGAGATGAATAGTAATATTTAAAATGTCTCAAGTTTCTGGGCATTTCTTAGATTAAAAAGGTGATTTTTAAAAGGTCTTTTGCCTTATATTGATCTTTTTCCAAAGAAATGCCTGGCATGAGGTTTGCATTTTCAGTGCATTTAATGTTGAAATGATGCCATTTAAATTATTTATCTGTAGATAATAACAAAGATGTTTGTATTTATCATCTGCTCAGATGCACAAAGTAGGACTTTGCTTATCATGCTTTGTTGAAGCCTTAGATGGGGGATACTTTTAACTGAGCTAAATGTGAAACACTGGCCATTTGGTAAACTAAATGCTCTTTGTCTGTTAGGTGGTGAGATGTAGGGAGCCCTTCAGCTGGGAGCTTCAGCGCAGCTGTGATAGCCAGTCTTGGAAATTCAGGCTGAGAAACAAGTTCTTTCTTTAATGATACATTTACATAAAGATATTATTCTTTTTATGTTTATTTACTTTTTGTCATATGATACGGCAGAGGTGTATTAGTCAAAATGAGAAGAGCTGTAAAGTAGGTTTTCTCCCAGCAATTGTTGAAGGAAATGCTGCTTTTTTTAATGAAAACAACATAAAGCTTTCTCTCTTCACTTACTTTTCTTTCTTTTCACTTACTTAAACTAAACATACATGCTTCATTCAAGATGAGTCTGGGAAGAAGCATGATTGTATCTGCCACCTTCTAGTTCTTTTGTTCCCTTTGTTTCTTTTTCCCTCAAATATGCTAACTCCTTAATTTTCATTTATTTTTTTTTTTTTAAATACTTTTTTTACATGAAGGCTTCATGGACCCTGGGGGTTGGCCATTAATTTTAGGCCATTGTGTGAATGCTAACTACTTAAAAATAGTTGTGGAGACAACCTTGCTTCCTCTCAGGGTTTGTCAGTTAGAATCATCTTCTTTTATCCTATGTGCAAGCAAAGACTTCTCTGGATTGATGATTTGATCTGTATAATGGAAAATCTAGGCAGGATATCCTTTCTCTGTTATTCCTTGGTGTGATGGCATCAGGTTGTGTCTTAAAATGGGGGAAGGGAAAAGGAGGATCCTATTAGCAGACAAAGTGGTTTCAAGGGACTCTTGAACTGCAGGCTTGCAGAGAACCTGGTACTTAATCTGGTTGTCAAACCATTTGTACTTCAAGCTACTGTTACTGTGTTTCAGTGATGGCTTCTGCTGCTGCGCTCAAAAGCTTGCTCATATGTAGTATGGATGTCCATATATTTGGAGGTTGTTGTGAATGCCATGCTGATATATATTATGAGGGGCTTTTCTGTAGTTATTTTGAGCACTTGCAGACCTTAATGAAATTCTTCATTCACAAGGTAGATCTGGTTTTATCCTGCGGAAATGCAGTGACTGAGCTTCCCTTGCAAAGAAAAGAATATTTCTGCTGTAATTCCATGATGGAAATGCCTCTAAAAAGAAACCCAAGCAGCACCTAATGTGGAATAGATGGACAGTGAATGCTTAATAAATGTGTGCTTGGGCTAGGAAACATACTCAAAATTTTGCTTGGTGTTCACAAGGCAGAGGACATTGCCAGGTTTTGTGATTGTGAAAGGACCTTTGATTTAGTCATCTTGTGTTCAGAATATTTAGTCTGTGTAAAAATGACACTGACTTGTTATCCCCTCCATTCCAAAATGGTTTTCAAAATAACAACCATCTGGTACCTGGGGTGCAAGACAGAAAAAACACTTCCTAAAATGAAGCACTCTTGATTGCCTATCTGGACTTTGGAATCTGTAACCCTCACGTGTTCAGGTGAAGACGTTAGTATAATTTAAAGCACGTGAATTTTTTATGGCAATGAAGCTATCTTTGAGTTCATTGCTTTGGGCTTTTATGTGAGGAGAAGATTAAAAGTCCTTCCTTCTACACCGTGAAGTGTACCTAAGCTACTTGGAATCAGCGGATATTCTTTTGTATTAGCAAGTTGTTCTGTGGCTTTCCAACACTATGTATTCTTTCTTATTAGCAGCTTTAACGGCGTTATTGAAATGGACTGATGGTTACATTTCTTATCAGAATGTCATATTATTCTATAGGACGTAGTTACTTGTTACTGATCTAAAAAATCACATAAATCAAAATATTTAAAAAAAACCCAACCCCACCAAAAAAAAAAAAAAAAAAACAAAAAAAAAAACCAACAAAAAAACCATAATGCTGCAAGAAACTTCTATTGCTGTTGTTTACGCTGTCAGAAAATTTAGTTGTATGTAATAACCTAGTAATAGTAAATATTTATGTATAAAATAGCCTAATAACTGCAGAATCTGAACATATGCCAGAATTTGTACCTGTCTGCCCTTAATTGTAAGTTTCACAGTTTTTAGCCTGATTCTCAGGCTGGGGTCCCAACAAATGTAAACCTATGCAGATAACACATGTTTCAAGCTACTATTAAAAAAACAAAGCAAGGGAAGTTTTTTCAAATCTTAAGCCCACCTCTCATGTATTAAATCATTAGAAATCTTACAATTGCTGTTATTTTCAGTCCATTGTGTCTGCTTCCTGTTGGTCAAAGGTTACGAGGATAGGGTGGTGTAGAGTGAGGTGGGAAGCCAGCAGGAAAAAGAAAGCTTTGCTTATTTTGGGGTAGACACAACTACAGAAATGGCCAGGATATTGCTTAAATTTTTTGACGACTTGAAGAGGTAAACTAGAAAAAAAAACTTGTTCTTGTTTACTTTTCTGCTTTGTAAGTTATGCCTATGGAAAATGAATTGGAGTAAGTAAACAGGGGCTTCCTTAAAGAATGTTATCTTTTTGCTTGAAACTGTTCAGGTTTTGGGGTGGGTCTTTTTTAATTCAAAAAGAGGTGTAGCTCTTGTTTTGACAGGTTGACTGGGTAAACTGTGTTTCTGAAGCATGAGTGTAAACCTCTGTCTTTGTTATCTTGCGTCACTAACTCAAGAAAAAAGCAAAAAAAGAAATATACCATGAAGTAAGTAGAAGCTCTTCAGTGTATTTCTTCAGTATGTTGCAGGCATACATGGGCATGCGTAGATGTGTTAATACGACCTTCTAAAGTACATAGTTTATCTTAACATTCGTATGGTTATTGACGAACCACCTGTGCTTTCTTGCCTGTTAACACCCTGGTGTGAGTACTTGACTTTTGTCACCAGAGAGGCTTGCAGGGAGTTGCTGTGAGCAGATGCTGGCTGACCAGGGCTTGGTCCTGGCACTCGGGTTCCTCTGCCTTTGTGGTGAGCAATTGCTGCAACACTGTGTGAAGGATTCGGTTTCAGAACAAATCCTGATTCAGAGATTGTGTTGGGGCGGGGAGGAAAAAAAAATAAATTAATTGGTTGTGGTGGTTAAACTCTACAAAGCTGTTGACCTTAATAATATAGGGTATGAGGGTACTGCTACAGTCTAGGAAGCAGTAGAAAAGCTTATGTGAGTTGATGAGAGCAAGAGAGGAATCTTTTGTAAGCTAATCCAAGTAATTATACCAAAGCATCTTAATTTTCCAGTGCGCTGGTATGTAGGTAAATATGCTGTTGGTATGTAATGTAGCAGGTTTTTTTAATTTATTACCCATTTTGTTACTACTCAGTGAGTTACTTGAATCTAGAAGTATATTTGCAGTGTTGGAAAACCTGATTTTGTTATACTGGACTCAGTTTAATTAGCATTATATGAGTGATTGATATATTGTAATATCTTGCAAAGAATTCTGATTTTGTGCTTGTTTGGTTTGAAATCAATTTTTCTCTGTAGTTCTTCAGGTCAATTTTGTTCAGAAAAAGCTCTGCTGAGCCTAGTTGGTAAATGTTTCAGTGACGTAAAGTAAGAATGTGTGTATCAGATACAGCACTGACTTTTGCTTTACCTTAGCTTTTACCTTTTTTTAGCAGCTCTTCCAGCCGTACCTAGTCACTTGGATCATGCATATTGCTGAGCTGTATATTTGTAATGGAAAAGCTAGTAATTTTAGTCCTAAAATATGAACACTAAGCATGCCTTTTGTAATGCATCTGCTTTCTTACAATAAGGAATTCCTTGCAATGCCTTACAGTACTTTAAAAGTACTTTGTTGATTCTCTCTGTAATACCTTGTCAGAACAATAGATTTCCTTTAGCTTTACTGTGTCTGAGTAAAGAGGCTTGAATAAGTGTCAGTCCTTTCATTGCTGTAACAGTGACTGGCTTATTTACAGGAGAGGCTCTACAGGTCCTCAATTTGCAAATACATCAGCTACTGTACAGCCTTTCTCCCACAAGGAATGGATAAGGATGGAGTGTCAACATGTCCTAAATTTAATTTGTAGGTATTATTTAAAACATTGTCTGGAATTTCCTTTGGAGACTTTTCCCTGTGTGTTTGATGGATGTGTAGGAACTTTTTTCATTATGCATACAACTAGTAGGTTAAACCAGGCTGGTTAGTTGAGAGGCAATTTGTAGAAATTAAGGGGTATCTTTGCACTGTCCTCCTTAATTCACTGCTGAATGCTACTTATCATTCCCTATTGAAGTTGGAGGCACTACTGCTTCTGTAGCTCAAATCCCCTTTCTTTTATGTGGAGTACAAAACACAGTATTTAAGCCTATGAATATTTTCTTGAAGAGATGATGTGCAGAATGCCTGGCCACTGTCATCCGTAGAAGTCTCTGTTTTGCATGCTGCATGAACACACTTGAGTAATCCAAACATGAAGCACTGAAGTGTGTGTTGTATGTTTGTTGAAACTGCAGTGTCCTTTAAAAGATCCACAATAGTGTCAGGATTGCAAGTTTTTGCTTTTCCTTGTGTATAAGTGTTTTGCAGATGATAGCATCATCAACATTACCTACAAAGGCAAGTAAGAAGGTGGGGGAAGGAAAATTGCGAATCTGTACAAAATACTATAAAAAGCACAGGGCTTGTTATCTGGAAGAGTAAGGAATTTTTCACACTTTGGTACAAGCACCACTTCAAAATGACTGTCCTCCTAGGAAAGGAGTAGACAGAAATGTACGGTAGGCTGTTTCATTCCTGACTATTAGCGGGAAAGCTGTTGGTATCCATGGAGTGCAGGCTTGACCTGTCAGCTTTGGATTTATTGTGTCTTCAAATCCTAAAGTTGTTACTTTTCTGTGCATTACTCTAATGCAGCTTGTCAAAACGCACACCATGAGCTCACAATAGTGGAACTTGAGTCAAACAGCACAGCTGGTGTTTTCTCTGGTTGTCTTGTTAAGAGGGTTTTGTCAGCACTGTAGTAATCCTTGTGATAACTAATGTTGAAAACCACATTTTAACACATTAAAAAAAAAAAAAGGGCATAACCTACCCTGAATGTTTTGCTTTCTTAGACTAAGAATTGTGGGGGAGGAGTGACTTCTAATTAAGAGCTGATGAACAAACTGAAGCAACTTTTAAAACAAAACAACAAACCAGACTTTGTCTGATGAAGACACAAAAACATTCCCTTTTAAATAAATCCATCTGATGCAAGGCCAAATTGCAGTTTGGTCTGGATGATTGTAAGTACTATCAAAGAGGTTGATCTTTAGGAAGAATCTGACAGAAGGAGGTGTCATGCCCTTGCTTATTGATTTGGGGAGCCTTCAGAAGTTGAAGAAAGATGAGAAGAGTGGGAGAGAAGTTAAAATAAACTAAATCTTGTATCAGTGATGAAGCAAACCAATAGGAGATGACTTGCAAGAGAGAGGCAATCAAGTAAGCGCATTGACTTTGCTAACAAGAAAAAGCCTAAGAGTAGGAAAAGAGGCTCAAAACTGCAGTAAAGCAAGTCAATAAATTGAGAACTTTAAAATGGAAGGCAATGCGATCAGGATGAGAGAAGGGAAATTGTCTTGGCAGTATTATTTTAAATAGGATGCATATGAGAGAGACTAAAGAGGGAGATGATCAGAACACATTTGTGATCAGGAAGGAAAAGGCCAAATTGTGGAAATATTCTGAGAAACCTACCGTGTAGGTAAGGGACCTGCAACAGTTACACTTCTTATGCCATGACAAGTGTTGTATTTTCATTGCTGACAAAACAGTGAGAGGGCATGGCAAAGCTAATATCTGGGAAAATATTGCTATCAAAACTGCTAGGGGATTATGTTTTAGCCACATAGGGTGGGTGGTGTGAAGCAGAGCAACTAGAAGTGAAAAGGTAAGTTTGCAAATGGCCAGAAATGGCATAATGTTTATAGGCAGAAGAAGTAGGTGAGATAATACAGGGATGATCTGCTATAGGATCCTAACTTGAAGGCAGCAAAATGAAGGCTCAGAGTCCTGGCTCTGCTGCAGGTCTGCTTTATTGCTCTGTGTAACTCTCTAAATTCTGGTTCTGTTTTGACATTTTTGATATTTTTTTTATAATATTTTCTGCTGTGCAGAGTATGACAGAGAAAAATTTGTATTTGTCATTAGAAAATCTCTTAACATACTGCAGAAGTATTTATTGAACTGACTGATGCTACCAGACAGAATAAGGATCAGTTTGATGTGAATTAGGTGATACAGACCTGGCAGGACAATAGCACAGGGAATAGGCATAAGGCTTTAAAAAAAATAAAAGCTCCATGGAAAATATTCAGTTAATTCTAGATTCACAAAATAAAGCAGCAGTTAGGGCTACATTTTCTGAATTGTATTTTGTACCTTTTCTGACGCTTCAGTTGGTGGCATAACACTGGGAGATGAATTCACATGCTGAAACATTGGTTATGAAACAGTGCTGACAGTAAACCTGTGTGGAAGTATCGTTCTGCTGTATTCTCTGTGTTTTGTTTATTTGACAAGCTAAAGTTAGATTCAACAGCACAAGACTAGAAAATGGTGACAATAGCTTGAAAACAGGAAATTTTGGCCTTGTGTGTATTCGGAACAGATGATCAGGATGATGGCCAGGAGAGTGGAAACTTCCACTGAGACTGTTTTTTCCTTATTTTGCTTAGTGAGAAAAGATGGTGCTTCCTGGAAAACAAGTCTTAAATATTTAAATAAAGTCATAATGTATTTAGGGTTTTCCTCTATCACATTTGTTTGTTTTGCAGTAATCTGTTTACATTTCATAGTATTTATGCTACTAAAAGTAGAATGTTTAGACTATTGTCAAATCTTGTAACAGCAGAAACTGCATTTCCAGTTAAGGCACTGTTATGTTTTTTTTTTTGGTGCTCAATTTAGTTGTCCTGTCTTATGTTCAAAAACGAAATAAAAGAAGAAAAAAAAAAAGACATAATTTTTAGGGAAGAGGAGGATGGCAAATGCCAGTAGGTGTTATGACAGTGGCTTTCAGAAATAAGTAGCAATTACGTATTTTTCAGTTCAGGTGCTCATGATAAGGCCATTGGGGAACTGGCATGTGAAAGGGTTTTAAAAAGATTTCCAGAAAATGCTTTCTGAAAAACAACCCTTAATTTATTTCCATGTAAAAATACACAACTGTTAATTTCTCAGGTGAAACTTTGAAATCTCACAATGTTGGAGTCAGTTCTGCAAACCAGAAAAGTAGCAAGTGGTAAAAGTAAACTTCTGTACTTGAAGCACTGTTACCTAATGTGACCTCTTTTGGCTTCTTCCTGGCAGTTCTCCCAAATACGTGCTTGTGGGATGAAGCTCATCAGTGACAGTTGTCACTGGTCTATGCCTACTACAAACAGGATTTAAAAAGAAGCATAGTGTGAAGGAACACTTATTTTTATTCTGTTTGAGCTTCTAATGGGATGCTGAGCACAGGTCAAATGTATGAGTCAGTGAAGCTGTGCCAGAGCTGTGTTTGTCTCCTGCAATGAACAAAACACCGGGACACTAGAATTCAGGAGGTTAAAAAGAAGAAATGCTCTCCTTCTGGTTGTGATCCTTTCTCCTGTTTGTCAGATACATCTAGCAATTTCACTATTGTTTAACCTTTGCACTGGAAAGAAAGTCAAGGCAGAGGGATAGATGAAATAGATGAGAGCAAAAAAGCATTAAGAAATTAAGTCTTGATCTCAGCAGACATGTGAAAAGACCTCAACAGTAGACTCAGGACTTAAATGTTCAGGAGAGCATCCTGAAGTGACCTTGGACTGCCTTGTTTATTTTCCCCTACTTTTCTCTGGTTCATGCTGTGAGTGTCTTCTACTTTATACATTCTTTTGGAGCAAAGAAATGTTTTGTTGTGTGTTTGTAAAACATCAGGTATTCTTTTTGATCCTTCCCTGTGCCCCCTGGTAAGTCACTTCTTCCTTCCAAGTCTTATTTGACTTCTCTGAGGAAAGAGGATGCTAAATACTGTCCTGTCAAAGTAGTCCTTGGAGTACAGAGATGAAAACCTAAGCACAAATTTCCATACACTTAAGAGATCAGAAGGCCCGAGATACATATTTTTCTCCTGATCATTCTTTTGAGGTATTACCAGAGTGGGATGTAAATGATACCCTCTTTGTCTTAGCCAGTACTTAAGAATTTTGGAGGTTTTTGACTGGATGCTACCCAAGAGAAGAAAGATTGTAAATGTGATAAAGAGGAAAACAAGCTTTATGTGTCATGAGGACTGTGGGTAATAGTACTTGGTAAACCAAAGAAGGATGGTTGACTAGTTTATCAGTAAGTAGAGTTACTTGACCGCATGGGAGCAAATGCTGGAAAAAAAGAGAAAAAGCAAGCAAACAAACAAAAAACCACAACAAATAAAACAAAACAAAAAAAAAACAAACAAAAAAAAAAAAAAGACAAAAAAAAAAAAACCAGGAAAAAGTGGCCTTTGATTTAACATTCCCGAACTTTTTTGCCTCTTGCACAACAGCTTGAGGGGACCCAAATGGAAGGTTAAATCATTCTTAAAATACAGACTATCTACTTTTCTGCCCCTTCCTCCTTCCTGTCTTTCTCCATTTACACATATATCCTCTATTTCCTACATCTTTGAGTTACAGCCACCAGCTGAGTGAGGTGCATCTTGTGTATCTATATGACAAGGAAAAAAAAACAATCCATAAACGTAGAGATAGAGGGAGGCATAGCAGCAACTTCAACCTCCTTGTAAGGAGGTTATGTTGTGAGTCCTGTGTACTGCATACAGGTTTAGTGACTATGGTTTTGGGTGGTGTTTTTTTTTTTTTTGTTTTTAATAAAAAAATAAGAAAAAAAAAAAAAACAACCCAACAAGTCCCTACATTGCTAAATGGTGCTTTCTGCCAATTTATTAGCTGATTCACTCACTTCTAAATCCGCAGATTGCATATGTGAGAGTGGAAAAACTATTAATGGAGTTTCTTGGGTTTACTTTGTATGCTACTCAAAATTCTGTGTGAAAAAAAGAAAATTCCACTGTTCCTTTGATCATTTGATGCTCTGTGGGTGAGTAGCTTGTCACATTTTAGCCTACCTCAAAAACAAGCAAACAAGCTTGTTTCTGTAGCTACGATGGTCTCATGATACAATGGTCTCATGATACAAACAGGACAATGTTTGGCAAGAATGGTGATGTCCTATGTTCGGCCAGCTGATACGCTTTGTAGCTCAAAGCAGAAAACAAGCTGAGAGGCACACAAGGCCTCTATAGTCTGAAACAAAAGCAGCAAATCTCGTTAAACCTTGTTTTGTAAGAATTCACAAAGCCTGCATAGGCATTTGGTGAACTTGATTCCCATGACATTTGCTATATTACAGTACTACAGTTTTACAAGGAAAAATTTTACTTTTTAGTTAGATATTTGATCTACATGCAATGTTTTCTAACTAGGTGTTAGTATATTTATAAAACATGTTTTAAAAACTCATTAAAAAAATACCTACCCTTTCTCTATTTGCTCAATTATCTTTCCATAATTAAATGATAATGGTGTTGGAACAAAATATTTAAATCACATACTGGTTATTCTTTTACTTCACAAACTTAATGCAGTTGTCCTTTTAGCACAGAAAACCAGTATTTGATAATGTATGGCTGATGACATCAGTAATGTGACAGGTAATTAGTACCTGTAATTTTCCTGTGACTTAAACCAGTGGCAGCATTTTAGCGATCGTGAGAAGTAGTCTGTAACAGGATGTCTAGAAGAAAATGTAGAATTTTCAAACAAAAATAGCCAAGGATGGTTGTGGATATTAAATTGATGTCATTACGTATTTGCACATATGCATGCTTTCTGTTAGAGGCTTCTGTTTTGGAAAGCCATTATTGAAAAAGCTGTCTTGTTTACACATATAGCACAGTATTGTATACTTCAGTGAGGCAGTATACAGCTTTAGTTGCAATGACAACTACTAAAATGTTAAAAATAGATCAAGCTTTAAGAATCCCAGATATTTTCAAATAACAAAGAGTGATTTATGTGGGCTCATTTTGCACTTTGAGAAAATATAGAGACGCTTTTGTACTATGATTAGCAAGGGTGCTGATGTCAGTTCGCTTGTCTAGCTTAAAGCTTTATTCTGCTGCTAAATTGTGCTTTGTTCTGTAATCCAGAGAACCTTTGTATCTGCCTTATTAGTGTGTAGTTTATGGAATTGCTTTTGTTTTTGAATATAATCTGTGCCAGTTTCAGTGAGTGTGACTCATTATATGACTGAAATAAATGTTCACATACGCACTATGTGAAAACTCTTCAAAAACAGTAGCAGGTGCTGGTAGGCTAAATGCAGTGTTTTAAGTACTTTGTAGTTCCTATTTTGTAGCCCAAAGGGCTAAAAACAAATTCTGTTTAACTGGTTGATTTTTCTGATTTTTTTTTAAAAGAGACTTATTTATTTATTAATGCTCCACAGAGGTTGCCAGGAAGGCTAAGAAACTTTCATTCCTTAACACAGTGCTAGAAATACCGTTGAAGAGGGATGCTTGGTTGATACAGAATTCATTATTTTTTGTTGTTATATGAATTGTGAGACAATATGCATTGTGCTTCTCAATTCCTCTTGTTCCTCTCATCTCTCTAATCTCTTTCCTCCTGACTTCAGCTTTGAAAATTTCATCTGAATGACTGAAGGCTAACTTCAGAAACCTGCTTTATCTTTAACCTCACAGAGCTTTGTGTGGTTTGGTTCATAACAGTTATCTGTGATCGACCTTGTGTGAAGAGAGAGAGCCCCTGATACTGAAATTTCCTGTTATCCCAGCATCTAAGTTGTCACTTGATTTGGAAACAGGAAACAAAACAATCTTTGCTACTGTTTTTTAGGTTGCTGTTGAAGACTGCTTATCAGTTGTGCTACTGGAAGTTATTCGCATTTGAAATGTAAATTAGAGGGATTCCTACTGCGTTTTATTGCTCATCCACTTAAACTTACTGCTATGTGGAAATAGTTGCTTGAGACTTTGACTTAATTCACAGAGTTCAGTATTTAAAAGCAGATACTGTACTCACAACTGCAATAAATATACTTGGTTTATAAAGTATAGATGTTACCTTAAAATCACGTAACTTTTAGAGGTGTGGTAGTTGGAGAATGGATCACAAATCTTAACGGAGCTGTCTGGCATTTTTTCCTTTCTCCTGTTTTCTGTCTTATCTTTCCATAATAGCTTCCTAAGTTTGGTACCCAAGAAAGGCATGCCTGCTTGACAATGAAGGGTTTGTGAGTCTCTACCACAAAGCTGATGGTGCTAATTCAGAGCTGGAAGATGGTGATGCAGTTCTCACTCTTTGTCCTTTATATCCTTTCTCCAGTAGCTTGTTTGAAGGGCTACATAAAAATGAAATTGAAATATTCTCATGCTTCAAGAAAACGTAATGTCCTTTACACACTAGAATGTAGCTTTGAAAACAAGAATTTCTCACTACATATTAGGAAAAGATTCAGACGTATGTCTTAACGTCTTCTGGGACCAACCTTGCTGATTTTATTCCTTCCCTTTGTTACATATAGCCAGGGCTGGCCAAAAGGAGAACTTACTTGCCTGTGTTTTTTTTTTTTTTTGTTCATTCTATTGGGGCTTTTTGTCCTTCCAAAGGACTTGCTGGCAGCCATGTTTGAGTGTCCTAAAGAAGCCTTAAACAGGGTGCCTTAGGGCGCAGTGTGAGTGTGTGTTATAACGCACAGTGGCTTGGCTACTGCATTGATTTGCCTCAGTCTCCAGCGTTGCTGTAAAGCATAAAAACAAATGGATAAAACAATGATGTCTCCCCACTGTGTCCAGGCTCTAATTTCACATTTCTAGCTTTGTATGCAGTACAGTTCTTCTGGGGGGCAATGGCAGTACACCTAGTTTCTTCTGTTGTGCCTGTTATCTGGTGTATAAGGAAGCTTATACCATAGAATGCTGTATTGCTGATAGAGCTGAGGAACCAAAATGCAGTTAAGTTGGCCAGTTAAGATGCTGTTGCTAATGACAAGGCAGTTGTATGCAAACCTTGGTTTCTTGTTTTGAGTTACCATTGGCAAGAATTATGCCAGGAAACAGAGAACAAAATGGAAAATGAGGCATTTTAGTTGTCCTTTTCTCTTGGACCAGTTTCACTCTGCAGTAGCAGGAAGGCTGATAAAACAAGGACATGCCAGATTGTGAAATACATTTCTTCTGTGGATATACCTTCTGCAGAAACTGTGTTTATGTGGTAGAGGTGTGATGCTTGGTCATTCTTTCTGTCCCCATCAATAGTTTCCAAAATAATAATGTAGCTTCTTTCTATAAGAAGTGCTATTGTAGAAATACTATAAGGTTGTGAGTGCAGAGGTCCCCTAACAGGGGGAAACATATGATATGAGCATTGTCTGTTCTCTAAATACAGGCTACTATCATTGGTTATCAGTGAAAAGTTCAGAGTTTAAATCAACCCAAAGCACCAGATAGCAGAAACAAGAAGCTGTGGAGCACTTAGTGATATATATATTATTTTTTTTCCCCATGCTTACATTGGGTTCTTTCAGAAGCTTTTTTTGTATGTATGTTTGGGGGGATTTTCCCTCTCCTGGTCCCTTCCCCCTTTTTTACTTCACTGGATTCATCCTTTATCATTTTGTAAACACTGATTTAACTCTGTGTGTTCTCTTCTTAAAAAGACAGCTCAAATAGAGAAGAAATAAACTTTAAAATGCAAATTCACTAATCCTCTAGTCCACTGTTCTAACAATATACAAATATATTGTGTTAAATGCAGGTAACTGGTGTGTAATTTCTTAGAATTCTAATTGATCTTTTACTCAGTTCACTGCTGGTTGAAACTGTACAGAAAAGGTAGCAGTCTTTAAATTATAATTTCTTCTTAGTAATTTTTCTCCACTTTTTTTTTTCTCTCTAATTTTCAGGCATGGAAGAGGAGATGGTTTGTACTTCGCAGTGGCCGTTTAACAGGCGATCCAGATGTATTGGAATACTACAAAAATGACCATGCCAAGAAGCCTATCCGTATTATTGACTTAAATTTGTGTCAACAAGTGGATGCTGGATTAACATTCAACAAAAAAGAGTTTGAAAACAGTTATATTTTTGATATCAACACCATAGACAGAGTTTTCTATTTGGTAGCAGACAGCGAGGAGGAGATGAATAAGTGGGTTCGATGTATCTGTGATATCTGTGGGTTCAACCCTACAGATGAGGGTAAGTTCTATTGTTGAAGTTTGGTTTATTTTTCTGAGAAAGTTTGAAACGTGTATGGGAAGAATGTTTGAAAGATCAGATGATTACCTTTAGTGGGTATCTGTTTTAATTAAAACTTGTATAAATTGGCTGTGAAACCTCCCTGTTACTCTGAAAAAAATAAGCATAACAGGGGGAGGTACTAAAAATTTGTTACAGATTAAGTGCCTTGAGAGTTTCCTCAGTATAGAAAAAAATCTTCAAGTAAAATTATGCAAAACAGAAGATCATCATAATCATCAAAGGAATTCCTTTTGGTATAAAAAGTATGGTTAAGCAAGCAGGAATGAGTGCAAAATGTCAGGTTTCTAATATTACCATTTCTCTGTCTGCTTTGCAACTGAGAGAAAAAAAGAATCCACCTCCCACCCTCTGAAACAAACAGAAAAAAATAAAAAAACCTTTTAGTTCTGTACTTCCCAGCTCTAGGCCTACCAAAATAGACATTGTGTGAAAGCAGCTTGTATAAAACAGGATGTGCGTTTAATTCCTACCAATACCTTGTGGCTGTTGCTTGTCCTGAATAAGTCTTTATTTATTTACTTATTCCTGCATTCCTTGTGAAGATTAGTGGGTTGCATGACTTGCTGTAGCTCTGTGCACAGTCCCAAGAAACGATTAAATAGGAGTGGAAAGAGGGTTATAAAAGAAGCATGCCTGAGTGAAGGGGCTAAAATGAAATACCTGCTTTTTGTAGGTTTGTGGGCTTAGGGAGATGGGGAAGAAAAAAAGGGCTTGTATCTCTCCTACTGCAACCAGATCTTCAGAAGTATCTGGAAAATACTGTTGCTTTCTGAAGAGGGTCCCTTTTCTTTCTTTTTATTGCAGTTTTCAGCTAAAAAATTGTTATGCAACTTTGTGTATTAGCACTCTGATAGTAAATTCAGAAAAGGGTACTTGTTTTGACAGTTCCAGTGTGTTTTCATGACATCCTGAACATAACCGGGACAACCCACAGCATGTTTCTATGAGCAGTTGCCGTGTGATTAGTATTCAATCTGCTAAGCATCTGTTAGGTACAGGAGAGTGGTAGGCAGGTGGTTGCTCTTTTGTGGGTAAAGTGCACCACTAGTGCAGCCGTGGGCAGGAGGCACTCAGAAGTCATTGTTTCTGGGGACAAACTAGGAACCTGGCAAATAAGGAGGAAGTGTGCTTACCTGATAGCTCTTGTGTATGTGGAAGCATAAAGGAGCGTGGGTCCATTGCATGTAATGGAGAGGTAGGGTCTCCTGAAGACTTATGAGGCCTTCACTTGCTGAGAGTACTACTTAACCTTAATTTTCTGTTGATGTTATATCTGTTGAACTGAAGGTAAAACTTCAGTATATCAAGAGAACTAACTATGCCCTCACTCGTCGTTTGGACCAAAACTGGTTTTTGCTTCTGCCAATTTTATCAGTAACTTATCCCCATTATACTCTGATTGCATGTTTCACTGTTGGCATTTTAGCTTTGTCTGAATTATCCCAGCACTGTTGTGTAACTGGGAGTTGACAGCATTGTCTGTTTTATGGGTTCAGTAATGTTATGCAGTGTGTTGAGGAGGAATTTAAAAGGGAAAATTGGAAAATCAGTTGCCTGGATGTCTGTTTATTTCCAAGTTCTTGTGTTTACAAGATAATGGAAAAGCAAGTCCTAGATATGCTTCATAAAAATCTGTGTTAACCTACAGTTTATTTTGAGAAGTTAAAGAATAGGTGAAGTTCACAGTAGAACTTCCCAATGGAAGCTGTAAAATACTTATTTCTATAGCACCTTTCTTTTTGAAATGCATGTGCAGAGGTGGGGGGAGCTAAACATGAGCATGGGTTTTAGGTCTACCACCAAGTTTCATATTTCACTTTTAATAGTCATATTTTCCCTCTAAAGTCATAATATAATAGGTTATTTAGAGGTTAAAATATTCAGTGTTCAGTTTTGTGCCTTTTGAACTTAAGTGGTAGACATTCTGGGATGGAGAGACTAAACAGACATGGGAAATTACTCTTCTCCTCTGCCTGGTGCTGTGGAGACCTCAGCTAAAATACTGTGGCCTGAGCTTTCATAAAGATGATGATAAATGTTCAAAGAATGGTAGGAAGTAGAGGAAATGGATTTTTAAGTGATCAATGAGAAGAAAAGTTGAAGGAATTTTTTTTTTTTCTCCCAGGAAGAAAATACTGAGGGAAGAGTTGACTTTCAAGGTATAAAAAGCTGTCATACGCAGGACTTAGGTCTGAAGAGAGAAGTTAACTTGTTTTCTCTTTCAGTGAGTGATATAAGAAAAACCTTCTAAGTCTGGTTAAGCAGGGGCTGTGAAAGCCCTTGCTTAGAACTCGGTAGACATCTGTGCCAAATGTTTTATATGTGATCCAGCTGCATGTTTCTGTAATTTAGTGAATTGCGTGCTTGGCAAAGCAGGGTAAGAAGGAAATAATCTTACTATATGCAAACATGTTACTTGCATGTATTCATTTGAATAAAGATAGCAATAACAAAGTAAACCAGAAGAAATAACAAAGTAAAGCAAAAGAAAAGGGAAGAACCAGACATTGAAATCTACAATTACATTTACACAAATAATTGCACGTGCTAAAGAAAGTTTCTCCCTTCATAAGGACCATACTTTGAAAGAGCTACAGCTTGCTTCACACGCAAAGCTTTCAAAGTTAGCAGTATTTCTGTTCATGCAGCTGCTATCTGGTATGTGCCTCTCATGCCTTCTGCATTTTGAACAGGAAAATTATTTTCAGATAACTTTTTTTTTTTTTTTTTAAATTGTGTTCTGATAATACATCCCCAGCAGGTTTGTCATAGTTAGGGTGCAATATTACTGACTAGCAGGATGAACATAAGTAACTGACTCTTGTTCTCTTTAATGCTGCTATGCTGTGCTGGAGATCTTGAATCAGATCAGGATGCCCCTGTGCTGCCTGTAACACAAGCATGTAACAAAAAACAGGCTCTGCCACTGAGAGCTTAATATCTGCAGTGCACAGCATCAATGTAGGAGCAGATGCGTGAGAAGAAGTGAAAGCAAATAAGGTGGTTTGACTGTTGTGACAGATAAGTGGTCCTAGCGCTTCTGCTGTTGTTGTTGAACTCTAGGATGTTTTGAGAAGAAATTTTCAGGGAGTCTTTGGTAAATAGTGGACATGAGAGGTGCTTAGGGTACCTTTTCTACGTGAAGAGTCTGCCTGTAAGACATAAATAATGTTCTTCTTTGACAGCTTTAACAAGTAGATGGCAGAGGCTGGCACACTTAGCAGATCAAAATCACCCTCTTAATAACACGGTGAATATTAGAGACCTTGGTCATGAAAGGACTCAAAAGTGAGGAGAAGTAGTATGAGCTTTTAGATAATGGAAGGGAGGCTCTGGAGGGGTGTGAAGTGCAATGACAGGGTAAATAAGCTTAGAAAGAGTCTTCGCAATGAAGTCGTGCCATAGAGATTATGTACTTAAATAAAAAAAAAAAAAATAAATCTCAACTTGTCATTATCTCTTGAATGTAATTAACTAGAAAGTAAGTCGGCTCAAAGTTGACATGCCAGAAGGATGTGTGATTGTGACCTGGAGTGCACAAGACTAACATGACAAGACCAAATTAAGCATTGGGAGAGGGACTCTGTGGATAAGGATTGTTATCTTAGAAGTGAGGCAGTAAGTTTAGAAGAAATAGTGACACAAAGGCATCTCTTATTGTGGAGGATTTTTTGGTTGGTAGCAGTGAAGAAATAGAGGTGGAAGATGATAGCTAATGAGTTGTAGAGACATGATTTTTTTGAGGGTGGAATTGCTCAGAGGAAGGTCAGGATAAGCTGTGAAAGGATGCTGTCAGAGTTGCAAGACTTCATCTGGCAAAACTGAAGAGGAATATGAAAATTAGAAGAGGGACCAGAGAAAAACCTGAGGTTTGGCATAGCAGGTGATAGCGGGTGGCTAAAGAGCCGAGTTAAGGAAGGGAAAGCTGGGATGACTATTGCCTGTTATCTGAAGGAGAAGACAACAGAGAAGATTAAGATGTCTTTGACTTCAGATGATATGGTTAAAGGATGGATGGGTGAGGTGGTGATGAATTATAGAGCACAAAATCTGCAAAAAGTAGGCCTTCCCTTACAAGTATGTGATGAAAAAATGCATATATTAAAAAGATACAACTTACTGTCAGGAGTGTTTGGGGTTATTATCTTAAGCTACCAGCTGCCTGTGACAAGAACTCAGAGGAGGTGATTCTACTCTTCCCTGAGGAAAACTAAAGTAATATACCTAAGCAGTTAACTTGATTTTTCCCTAGTTCCTGCTGGACACTTTTTGTGGTATTAACATGACCTGATAAGTTGCTAGGAGAAGAGGTTTTCAAGAGGGTGGGCTGGAAAGCAGTTCTGCAGATTGCTGGCTCTCAAGTCGTGAGGTGCTGTGAAGCAGTACATGCAGCACTGAGAGCTTCTCTGAAGTGCAGCCTATGGTTTCAGTGTGCTGCAGCCCCAGCTGGGTGAGCTCACTGCGTGGCTAGAGTAGCCTGTTCAGTGAGGACAGCTCTGGGCCTTTTTAGAGAAGAAACCCCCCAAACATTTTAATGTGGTGTGCTGCACTGTTTTTCTTCATAGGCACCTACAGAAATTTGTCTATAACAGGACTCCTTGGTTATTTTTTCCTGCATTACCCAGCCTGTGTACCATCTGAAAATGGAGAGAACAGGCTCCAGATGTTTTTTTTTTTTTTTTCTCCATGTTTGAATGAACTGTCTTCAAAAGAAAATTGCAGGTGGAGAGGGGGATGAAATTCTGAGCGGAAATGCTTTCAGTAATTTAAAATTTTAAATGGGTAACAAAAAGTGTAGCTTAAAATTACATATGAACTGCAGATAGTAAGTATTAAGTTTTAGATGTGAGCTCTGGAAGCCAGAAACTTCAGTGTGTCATGGGAACTGGAAATAGCCACCTTTCTGGTTTGGATGTGGGAGAGAGGCTTGTCCTGAGCATAATATACAACAAGCAACTGCTGAATTCTTTGTTAGTGTTCTTTAAATAGGCTATCTTGTGTATCTTCAGAAAAAAAAAAAAAGAGATACTTTGAGAATATACTAAGCTAAGAAAAAAACTTGCAAAATGCACAGATGTTTATTAAAGTAATGAAAAGGATTTTCTCTAGGTGTAGCAGAAAGATTCAGAACTGAGGTCACTGCATCAATTTCAGGTTGATTGCAAGCTTATCACTGATGCTGAAAACCAAACCCAGGCTAATGTGTCCATGCATCTTCTTGGCTGGATCTGGCTCACATCTATTAAGTGTGTGAATGAAGCAAGTGGTTGTTTGTCTTTGCCTGTCGGTGTTCACATTGTTGTGCTCTGCGTGCACATGCAGACATGTGACACTTTGATTCCAGGATCTTTTACTTGAGCTCATGTAGAAGCTGACACTAGAGGAAACTCCAGCAGTTATTTCGGGACATATCTCATTACATGAAGCAGCACAGATAATGGCTTAAAAGACTTACATTTTTTTAGAAAAAGTCCTTTTAAGGATTAAAGTGAAGAAGTTTTTTTTTGTTTTTTTTTTTTCTTTTTTTTTTTTATGGCTTCCACTGTTTTATTTGTAAATTTTTGTTCTAATACTTTGTTGACTTTTGCTTGTTTTAATGAATAATAGGAGCATGCAATTGCATATTAGTTGCGAATTCGGTTAGAATGGGAAAATCCCATTTCCATTTTAGTCCTTCTACCTACAATCTGCAAAGAATATGTATGTGGGGGGTTTGTTTGTTTGCTTTTGTTTGTTTTTTGGTGTTTTGGTTGGTTGGTTTTGTTTTATTTGGGTTTTTTTACTTGGATTCCCATTTTGACATTTAAAGAAATGCTTGCTGTAATGAGGCTTATGTGTTTTGGTCACTGTGAGAATATCTCAAGTATTAATTAGAATGTTAAGAAACTATCATTATGCAGAAAACAATTGAATTTTTGCTCTCATAAAACCCACAAAACCAATGCTTAATGCAAACTCCCACACTTAAATCTTCTGGATTTTTCATAACGCGCAGATATAGGAACGTGTGGAATAAAGAAGCTTTTTATAGTTAAGGAGGAAGAGAGGGGAGCTTTTATTATTCTGGTTCAGAAAATATTCTTTTTGCCTCATTAATCCTATAATTGTTTTATTAGTGAGGGAAATACCAAAATGGCTGTGAGGAAAAAGCAAAGGATGATGCCTGTGTCTGCTCTTAACAGTCTGAGAAAAGATAAAACTCTTGCCCTGTTTTGAGAAATCTGTTTGTTCTAGCTGTACTGAATGTGGGAATTATAAAAACAAAATAGGATTCTTGTTGCACTCGTTTGCGTGTTAAATATTCTGAATGTTTTTCCAGCTCCCAGTTATTTCAAAGCAATCCGAGTGTCTGAGGCCTGGGAACAAATCAAATGACTTGTAACACTCTTTGGTGTGCAGATGACCCCTTCCCTAAAAATCTGCTAGTCCAAAGTGGAGCAAGTTGATGATTATGCTCTTTGAAATCATAGTAGGCTGCTGGGAGAAACATTCCTTCATATCAGCTTCAGAAGTACGTGGCTGAAGAGAATATTTGAGAGGGTACAGATAAGCAAACAACATTCATTTGCTCAGTGATGAAAGTCATTAACGGTGCTATTTTCTTCGTAGTCAAATCTGAAATAGCTGGAATGTGTAAAGCAAATAAGAAGTAGCCCAGCGCTGAAATGCTTTGCTCTTTAAATCGGGAATTAGGCTATGTTATTTAACACGTATAAAATGCCTAGTTGAAGATGAATTTCAGATTTGAACTTTGGTATTTTAATAGTTCTGTGCTCTATCCACTGCAAAAAAAAAAAAGAAGTCTACATGCAAAAATACTCTACAGCAGATCTGTAGGAGAACTTGGTGGTTTTGTTACGTAGTATCTGCCTGGAAATAAATGAGGGTGGTCATCACAAGAGAAGTATCCCTAATGATCCATTAACATTAATGGACTCTGAATCCTTGCTGAGAGAACAGATCATGAACTTTCTGGACACTGGGACAAGTGTCACCTTCAATACTTGGTAACAATCAAGGGCAAATGGTTAGAGCAGGAACAGAATAAGTTGGTTTTGTGTCTATAAATCAGTAAGCGTCCCAGGATTTTTTATTTCTTTTTTCCACATTTTATGCAGTAATTTAGTTTTCCTTCTCAGAAAGGAATTGGTAGAGCTAGGAAAGATGAAGGGAAACCTGATCTGCAATAAAATGGCTCTGCAGCAAGAAAAATTGAGCAGCACCAGCGCAGTAAAGTAGTGACAAAGTTATGTAAAGTTGGTAATGGGGATTAAGAAAAGGAGGCAGATGCTCTCTGTTTCTCTAAAGATCGGAGCTGAAGGATATTAGGTGAAACTCTCAGACACCAGGTTTACAATAGAAGGGTTTTTTTCATGCCACACATAATAAGACGTGGAGTTCCCTGCCACAGGATGATAGAGGTCAAAAATATAAATGTGCTCAAAAGAGGCAGGATGTCTTCAGCGACGTTTGTTAGTGGCTGGACAGCATAGACTGTGGATGCAGCCTCTGCCCTAGGGTGCCCAAAGCTGGGGAGCCCCAGAAGCAGAAGGCAGTGTGGCACACTTGCCTTGCTGCTTCTGCTCAGTCTGCAGCAGGCCACAGTCAGAGATCATATTGTGGGCTTCAGAGGCTGCAGATCTGAGCCAGTGTAATTAGCCTAATGATCTTCACCACCTTGCCTCCTTTTAGCAATTACAGGTTATAGCCAGCCTTTAATGTCTTTCATGTATTCTCACACTTTCTTCTTACTTCTGCAAGAAAGTAACTCTTTCTTTCTCCAAACATGGTGGATACATAGGTTCTTTTTCAAGCATCTTGATTTTATTTTTCCCTGGAAAGTTATGCTTGGGTCTTCTTACTCTTCCTGGAAATGCTGGTGTGTGTGGTCTGTTCAAATGTGTAAGCCTCACGTAGGCATGCATCTTACTATGTATCTGTCGAGCTCTCACAACTACGTGTGGTCTAATTGACACACTCATCTTCCTTGGCAGCTGCAGGGACATCCTGTTTGATTACTTTTTTTCCCTTTGTGCGAACTTGGCACCAAGCAGATCTAGTGATGTGTGAAGGTCATGCATAGCCAGGGACAAGGAACAGGTGTGGGGATTGTGATACTCCAGAGTTCTTGAGGATCTCTTAAGTGTGGCCGAAGAATTATAGTGCATTCAGTAGGAAACCCGTCAGTTCCACTCTTGCTCATGACCAACTTTACTTGCTTTTCGCATTTCTGGGGGGGACAGGACAGAAAGCTGCTTGTCCTGTCTCCCACTACCTCTTTTCCAGGAGCAAGAAATCCATACATAGTGGGTCCATTCAGCCACCTCTCTGTTCCTGCTATTGACCCCATTGTTAGGGGAATGAAGGAATATCTGTAGGTGCTTCAAATGGACTCTCCAAGCCCTTGAAATTCCTAAATTGTAGAAAATTGTCCATATATTAATATTTTTAGTATGTAATAAACCATTTTACTTTTGTATGTGGGTGCAGTCTGGTTTTGCCTTTGTTCTTCTAACTAGTTTGATGGATAGGTCAGGCACAAGCTTTTAAAAACTTTTTTAGGTTATCCTACCTTTTCAGGTAGGTTGAGTTGAGGAATTTTCATACACCTAGGCTTCTTCCACCCACATGGGTGTGGTGGGATTTAATTTCTGAGCCTGTGTAAGTGCCATGGGAGTTCAAAGCAAGTACTGCTGTTCCTATTTCCACATTTAAATCACTTGTACCTAGTGTACACAGAACTGGAAGCAGGAGGGCTATGTTCTGGTCTGCTCATTTGGTTCTTCCCAGGGTAGTTCTGTGAAGGGGAAGCTGGATGAGGTTAATTGGTTAAGGCATAGCTAGCCTATAAGTCTAACAGGAGCAGCTTGCATTGGATAATAATATGTTCATTTAAACAATGTTAATAAGAAGTGTCCATTCTTGAGATGTGCAAATTGAAATGTACAGTGAGTTGCAAGTACAAGGGAGCCAGGATAATTGAGGAACAATTTGCTTAATTATGTTGGTCTTAGTCAATGTAACATTACAACAGTGAAAAAGTTAAATGATTGTTTAATGTTTGTCAGTCAATATTTTCCAGTCTCCCAGGTAATTTAATAGTCAGGATGCATGTATTTGGAAGGAAAAAATGAAGTATTCTAGAATACAGATAAGTAGGAATCGAGTAAGAATTTTAAAGGCTATTTAAAAACCAAAACACCTCCTCTCTCCTTCCTCTCTCTCTCCCCTATCCCACAAACGAAACCAAACAACCACAACTACTTCATTTATTGCACTAAAATAAAAATCTGGGGTATGTAATGAGGGGGCTTAGTGGAACATGGTACCTCTATTGTACCTCTGCATTATTTTTATAGTTGTGAGGGCTCTTCCATTGCAAAAGCAGCGTTTTTTTTCTGTTGTTTTTTAGATCTTGAAAGAGTCCAGTTCTTAACTGGTGACTAATCTCAAATGTTAAAGTGAGCTTGGTCAAAAAGGGATGAATGCGTACAAGTGCTGACTCAGGTTACCATATTCAAGTAATAACCTATGGGGCTTTGTCTGCCCTTGATTTAAACAGATTTGTGTTCTTCGCCAACTGCAGCTGTCAGCATCTTTCTTCTTTCTGTGTCTGGAAAAAGGTCATTAAATAAGGCATAACCTCTATTTCCAAGGCATACATAAGAAATTGATTACAGTTTGAAAAAATATAAAGATATATATAATATATGTAAGTATAAATACTCTGAAGTATATTAATATCCAAATATTCTTATAGTCACTGATTTTACAGTTTTGAGTTAACCCCCCTGACTTTTCTCATTGTCTGTCAATAACTTTTTATGTAGCAATGTAAGACTCTATTCTTCACTGTAAAAAGAATGCTTTGCTTATATGTTTGCAGATACTGTGAAGCCACCGGTCAGTTCTTTACAACCATCTGCTGAGTTAGCCTTGCCCATCAACACTTCACCACCTTCCATGCAAGCGGAATCTTCCCTACCTCCTCCCTATCAACTTATTAACATCCCCCCACTGGAGTCTTCCTCTGGTCAAGAAGATCCTCAAGACTACCTACTACTAATAAACTGTCAAAGTAAAAAACCTGAACCTATGAGGTAAATGACTTTTTTTTTTTTTTTTCCTAAAACCACTTATTTATACAACAGACCAAGAATATTTAGTTAAAGCACTTTTTTATTGCTGAGTCATTGTACGTTTGGGTGCACATATTGGGGAGGGGTGGGGGGGGAAGCTGCCTATAGCTCCTTGCTTCTTTTCTTTCTATGCTTGAATTTTTTGCAGCAATACTAAGTTGTTTGATCAGTGCTAGACCCATGCTGCATTATTGGAAAGTGCAGACAGAAGTTGCCAATATGAAATGTCAGATAAATGCAGTGATTCCAAGAATTTCATTGTAGTGATACGTGGCACAAAGCAGATAAGTATCCTTTCTTTAACGCAGTCTGGTGTCTTTAGTCCAGTCAAGGACTGGAAGAAGCTGGAGAAATTTAGCCTTTCTCCCTTCTGCAATGTAGTGCTCCTGTTTTCCCAGTTAAAGCTTTCATGGAAGGGATTCAGTTAAAACATACTGATCTTTATCATTACCTGCCAGATTACCACATCTGAAAATAGCAGTCCTCAAATGGTATTTGTTGACTGTTACTAACACGGTTCAGATGTTTAAGCAAGAGTTAAAAGGCAATTATTTTACAACATTTTAGAATGTGTGAGACTTAAACCACTCAGTTTCTATTTCCTGAATATTAATTTATTCCAAACAACAGAGATTTAGAGACAAGCTTCAATAAACCTTATTTCTTACTGAATGAAGGGTAACCATACAGTCAGTTCTCCAGAGAAGTGTGCAATAGGAAATTTTAATGAAAGAATTGAGAACTTCTACTGAATCAAAAGTATATTTATTCCTCCAGCTGGAGGAATGCTTCTAAACAAAACAGACGTACAGCATCTCCTGCATTAGAGGGTACTACTTTTATGGTAGCTACCTGGGAAATATCGCTGTGGTTTTGCAGAATAGCAGCATGGTGTCTATCTGTGAAGCAGGCTGTCCAGGAACTTAGTGGAATCTCTTATCCTCTGAGGTTTATAAAAAAAAAAACAGCATACAAAACAACCACAAATGAACTTGACTGGACAAGCTCCTGAGGAGCCTCACCTGACTCTGGAGTTGGCTTTGCTTAGAGGTATTGGAAGAGCTGGACCAGATAATCTCCAGAGGTCTCCCTTCCAACCTTAAATTTTCTGCAGGAGAACCTTACACATCTGTCTGGCAAGCTTCTTTCCTGCAGTAATTTAAAATAAAATCTTCTGGGATATTTCCAGGAAATTAAACACATAATGTCATATTCTTTTTGCAATTGCAGACAAGTACATGGGAGGCTGAGGAACGCTTCTTTGAAAGTGTTTGCATGAGTACTTCATGTACTCCCTCAGGGCCATACCTTTTAGTGCGGTGGTACCTTCTTCATCAGCACCTTGATGCTTTTCCAGTTTTATCTGTGCCATGTGCTCTTCATTCTCTTGGCATTTTTATCTTGCTCTGTTGTGCCTGAGGAGTTTCCTGTTCTGTTTACTGATGATTTCATGGTAGAAAAGTATCCACCCTTTACAATCTTTCTTGTAAAATGGAGAAATGAGCCTCCAGTTTCCCCAGAGTATGGAATGTGCAGGTTATAGGCAGGACAGCATGCCCCAAAGTGTCCTGCAAGAGAAGGAAAAACGCAGTTAGCTGCTTTTTCAGTGTTAAAAGTTCAAGTGATTTGTGATGTTTAGGAGCTGATGGTGCCTGAAAGGTATATTCACTGTTCCTGCCAGTGGTATTTTTTCCTGAATGGCTTGGCAGAAAAATCTTGACTTTCCATTTTGGCACCCTCGATCATGAGAAATGTGTCTGCCTGTTTGCTTCTACAAGGGATGGGCACAGAATGGATTTGTAACAACAGCACATGAAGCATGTTTTTTGCAATGATTAAGGCTAGGATGCATAACTGACCTTCTCACATGACTTTGACAGTTGTGTGACATAGGTTAAGTAGATGGGGTCCCCTTTCATGGTCTCCTTACGCAAAACATGGCGACGTATAGCATCCAGGTAGCCTGCAAGATTTCTTGAGGAAGACACTGGTGACACAGGAGAGAAAATATTTGGCTATTGGGGAAACCGTAAAGTCCAGGAGACATAAAATGCCAAGGGAACTGAGAAAAAACTGAACAAAGTCTTTGGGAATGTAGAGGTTGTTTAAATAAATGATGTTTTTTTTTATAGGAATATTTGAAAGCAGTGCAACATTGGCATTGTGATTACTTGGAAATTACGTGGGCTTAGTGTATTATATTTAACTAAATTCACTAAATAGCTATGTCCCTTTATTAAGAAGCCCGTAATAAAAAATCAGAATAATAGTTATGCTGGAGTTTCAGTTCCATGTAGAAGGACTGCTTATGTTTCATGGTACAGTAGGTGTTCTGCTGGATCTGGGGCAGAATATAGGGGATATAGACCTTTTCCTAAGTAATTAGAGCTTTGTGTATCTGTGTAGCAATGTTGCTAAGATGATCAGTTAGAGGGCACACTGTGTACTACCCCAGTCCACATCCTTACAGGTGAATTAAAAATTAAATGATTTCATCACTTTCCTCAGACTTGGCACAATTTATCTGTATTTCATACAACCTTTTTTCCTTAGTGTAAAGTGCAGAGCTTAATAGATGTAATGAAATAGGCAGGTATTGTTACTCAAGTAGTAACTATACCTGAAATAAACAATAGTTTATTTCTATGACTTTTCCCTTTAGACTTCGAAATTGCCAAGAGGAAACTCTTGTGTTCTGATTTTGCATGTTGCTTCATAGGTAATCTGGGGTTTTTATTTCAAGGCTTTGTGGTTCTTTACCGGGTGAGGCAGGTAACTTTGGAACGTAAGGGAAGTATCCAAACTGCCTCTCTAGAAATCTTTAAGAACTGTGGTGCTTCAGAACTAAGATATCATTTTGAAATGCTTCATTAATAGTGTCATGGAATCAGCATGTGCTGTTGTGAGAATATCTTGGACGCAGCGCTTTACAGCTGTAATAATCATGCTGTATTTTGTCTAAAATAGTTTTATGCTCTGATCACTGTTGACTTGAGAAGAAGTGCTCTTGGACTGCAGCATTTAGTGAGATTTGAAGGTTTCGTATTTGAATTCTAAATAAGAAAATGCAGCCAAAGGCAGTTTCCCAACTCCTTAATGTTCTGGCTTATTTGAGAGGTGTACTGAAATACTAAATGCTGTCTTCCTCATCTTTCCTGTGTTTATGAACCAGCCAAGGGTCACCCTTTCTCTCAGAAGAAGGGCAGGAATACCTGCTATTAGAAGATTTTGAAAGTAAAAAGATTCCACTGCAGTGAGTGAACAGTAGCCATTCTTGGAATGCGTGTGAGAAATTAATCACAGAGCCATTAACTTGCCTGAAAATACTGTGTGTTTGAGATGCATCTTGCATGGTGTTCTGTGAGTTTTAACAGAAAAACTGTGTGATTTCGGCATCCATGGAAATAGAACTGGCTTTTTATTTATTTATCTGTTCACATTTTTACTATGCTTCTTGTTGCTGCCCCAGGTTGTTGGCTCACACGAGCAGTTCTGCTGCCACTTTCTTCTTAGTACTCTGTTTAATTGGTCATACCAATTCCTGCAAATGGGAAAAGGATCATCTTAAAAGGATGAGTGGTTAAGCCACACTGAATTACAACATAATCAAAAATGGGATGATTACCTCTCAGACTAAAACATTTCAAAAACTTTTTTTCCTGAGTCCTTGTCAACAAGTAGGTTTTGGTATGTGGAAACAGGCTTCTTATTGGGCTCCCTCTGCCTCAATATCCCACCTCTGCTCAGTGCATCTTAATGTCCAGTCCTTGTAGCTCTGCAGGCTCTACAGTCATCTCAGTGTGTGTAAAGAGGTGTCCAGTCCTAGCATTGAGTAAGGAATAGTTGGGTCACTTAGCAGAATTTGCTGTTGTGTGATGCCAGCATGTGATAACGCTAAATTCATGTCACAGTCATCATCTGCTTATAATGAGGAGTTTTCATTGTGTTATATCCAACTTTGCCATTATTTTAAACTGAGGTGTAAAAACCAATAAGTCTTTATCTCGATAACCAATTGTTAATGGAATATTTAAGACAATTGATGTTTTGTGTTGAGCTGTTCTGAAGTATGTGTGGAAAATTACCTGAAACTTTGTGCAGAAGTCACCAAGCATCCTTCATTTGAAATCCTTCTTTTTAAAAATATCAGGAGTCAAGTCAGTCCCTGAACTCTAGTCCTAACCTAAGGTAGTTAGGACTTACTTCTGGTCCTTACCCTGAGGTAACGTGAATCAGCTATGTGTCGTACATCTTCAAAATTGTGCATGGTGTTCCTGTCATGATCAGTGGTTAATACTGACTTTTGAAGACTAGTTAAACTTCAGATGCTGAATTCCCTGTATTTATTTGGCTTAAACTGCTTTCTTGGTCCGTGTTTCAGGCTGCTTTCAAATTTTTGGTCTTCCAAACTGAGGTTGGTTGCAACCCATTCATAATTTGAAAGCTATTTCAATAGACTAAGAAGTTGATTCCAAAAGATTACTTTTTAAATAAGGAATTAAATCAGGAATGCCTTCTTAAAATGAGAAATTTAGGTTGCTGCCAAACAACAGGCCTGGCTGCCTTGTGTGTTACAGTTTTTGAAAGTCTTCTGTTTTCACAAGTGCTTGTGGTCAAGAGAGAAGCAGCAGCATTTGCTTAGACCCAGGATAACTCCTAATATAAAAATGTCAGCATTTGTTGCTTACATATTATGGGTAATCCATAAGTACTGGCATTGTACGTGTGCTGTTGTTGCATTTTGAACTTTGGTTATATACTCTGCATGTTTTTGTAAGGTAAATGTAGTGTTTGTATTTTATTTCTGTAATTTTGGAAGTTTTCTCATTTCCAATTATATCCTAGCCAACTGGAACTAGTGATTTTGATTCTACAATTGACTGTCAGTGTCCAGCTTCTCTAAGACTACCCGATTTATATTTATAGCATATAAAATGAAGATCACAATCCTTGCTACACTTGCTCATATAAAACACACATCGTTTTTGCTGAGGCTGGTCTGAATGAATACCACAGAACTAGAAGAGTACATCTAAAAAGTGAGGAACTCCTGAATGAATCTTTCAAGTAAAGAGCAAGGGCTACAGCAGGGGCTAAGCTCAGTGTGTTACTAGTCGCAGGGTATGTTCACAATTTATTATGTGCTCTGTAATCTCATGTAGTCCCTCTTGTACTTTGTGTTCTGTTTTTTGCAAGTGTGCTAAACTTCCAGTAGCTCAATATGAGGCAGAGGAAGTAATCTGTTAGCAAACAAGATATTTCATGGTCAGCATCATAAGGATTGGAGGAACTCTCACTTCCTTGGTTGTGCCTAGGATAAATACTTAATGAGAACAATCCATTCTTTTTTTGGGTCTGGTAAAGTAAATGCCAGATCAGTATTCAAAGTCACCTAGAAACCAATTCCAACCAGTGAGACAAAACTTGAATCAATGTAGAAAATAATAACCACCGCAAAATCATTGTACTTTTTCTAATGAAAGCAAACCAAAACCACACATGCACACAAAGCGAAGAAACAAAACCAAACAACAAAACGCAAAAAAAAAAAAAAAAATTAAAAAAAAATAATTGAAAAAATCCTAATAGCAAGCCAATGAAAAAAGCTGATATAATTAAAGCTGAAGAAGAGCTCTCATAAGCCATTTGGACTGACAGAGATTGTATCTCTGCTATTAAACTGAACAAAAACCAGTTGGTTAGGTAAATGACATTTTTCTTTACTGCAGATGCCCAGTCTAAACTGATCACATGGGCTCCCTTGACAGCTGTCAAAGAGGCACTTTGAGAGTGATCCATCAGTTTTAGATGGATATCTAGGAAGAGCAGATTGTGTTTACGCAGTCTCCATTTCTCCAGTAACTGCCAAGGAAACCTAAATGAATAGCTAAACTGGATTCCTTTCTCCTCAGGTTACCAGAACCCATGGAGACAAATCCAGCTGTCCCCTGAGAAATAAAGTTTTGTGTGATCTTATTGACAAATTGAAATTTGAATAAGAAATTCTGGTTTTGATCGCTTTGAGTTAGAGAGCCTCTTAAGAGGAAAAAGTACTTCTTGTGGCAGTCATGCTGTTGAATTTTAGGTGTCTTACTCCTCAGAAGTTCTGTAAACTGCATGGTCCATTTGCTTAATAGAGCCTATTAAGAGCTGTATAGTAGCTATTCATTGATGCACACGCATGCTAAAGTATGTACATATGTGTATATGAATTACCACATTGGTATTGTGCTGTGGTAATCAAAACAGGAAGTATGGTATGATTGTTCAAAAAGCGTATGGACTGCATTAAGCATTGTGTTAGTATTTTGCCACTGTCTTGACTTTCATTTAAGCAAGGAGTCAGACTGGTAACAGAATTTCTTGAATTTCCCAGCCTGGAGCAAGGTAACTGGGGAAGTTAAAAAGGGAGGGGGGGAAAGTGCAATGTGTTTACTTTCCATGGAAGTTTACTGGTACTGGTTAGTGCCAGTATTGCTGCTCTCATAAAAAATGGAATTTCCAGAGAAATCAAAGGATAACTGCTGTGCAGTTTTATCTAACAGCACTGCCTTAATTTGCATTCAAGAAAAAAAAAACACACTCTTTTGCACGTGCATCCTATGAATTACACACACCCCAAAGAACATGCTCTATCTTTCTCCTGTTTCTGTTATCTCCTACTTTTCTCTCCTTTGCGTATTTCAAATCTTTTTTTATATGATGAGTAGGTGACTTCAAGTACGAACATAAGGGTGTTGCAGTAGTATTTTTTCCTCTAACATTTTTGCATACTGATTAGAATTAGCAAGTTCTGTAAACCCAAGGATTGTGTATTCTTTTTGCCTATAACAGTGCCATTAAAGTACTGCTGGTTTGCAGCATAGATTTAAAAACCATAAATTAAAAAAATCCCCCAGTCCCAAACGAACTGTGCTCCAGACTGGCATAGTGAAAGTCACTTGCTTCATAAACATAAACTTGTTGTTTAACTGTTGCTAAAGCTCCACAGTTGCGTTATGTGTTTTATGTGCATGGATTTATGTATATATAGTTACTTAGGATCCTTAAAAAAAGAACTCGAAGAGACTGATAGACTTAATTGTTTACAGTTTCAATGTTTTGTTTATTATTTGTAATGTTTTTTGTATGTTCATCAACATTTTAATCTTATAATCTTATTTATATATAGATCTCATGCTGACTCGGCAAAATCCAGCTCTTCTGAAACAGACTGCAATGATAACGTGCCCTCCCACAAAAATCCTGCTCCATCAGCGAGCAAGCATGCTGTGAATGGCTTTTTTCAGCAGCAAGGTGTCTACGACTCTCCTCCTTCTCGTACTGGACTGACACTGGCAGACTGCAGCCTTTATAACCTGCCTAGGAGTTACTCACAGGATGTTTTACCAAAGGCAGCGTCTCCATCTGGGACTGATGCAGAAGGAGAGCAACATGGTTTCAGTGCTCCATCAGCAACGTCTTCATTAGATGCACAGATGAGACACATCTCCATTAGCTATGACATTCCCCCCACACCTGGAGGTACTTACCAGATTCCACGAACTTTTCCAGAGGGAACGTTGTCTCAGACTTCAAAACTGGAGACTATTCCAGATATTCCTCCACCTCGGCCACCAAAACCTCACCACGCTGCAGACAGATCTCCTGTGGAAACATGTAGCATTAGTCGCACTGCTTCAGACACTGACAGTAGTTATTGCATCCCTACAGCAGGAATGCCGCCCTCACGCAGTAATACCATTTCAACTGTAGATTTGAATATCTTCCGCAAAGGTCGGTATTCCATATCTTATGCTGCTTTTCCAGAATTTTGCATTAAATAATGTGATCTTGTGTTGAATGGTGTGATATGAATGATATGAATGGACTTGAATGGTATGAAAGGCATTTCTAGCCATTAAAAACAAGCGTGTAGCCTTTTGCAAACCAGTCTGTGGTTGCAGTGCTTTAAGTATGTGAGAAGAAAAGACTATTAAAAGCAATCATCAAAACAGCAACGCATAGAATGTCAGTAAGGGATGTGCATTGCATTGTGGCGTTCAGTCTTAGCTACAAATATTTGAAGACCGAGCAATAGTTATGATGTTACTTGTCTGTAGAAAACAGCAGTGAAGAAAACATAATCTTTTTTTTTTTTTGCTAACAAGCTCATACAGCTAAATTCAATGTTTCTGTTGCAAATCTTTCAGAATAACCAAAGTAAAGTTGGCAGGTAGTGGTCCAAATGTGTAGAAGCTGAAAATGTTTCATGAAGGTTAATAGCACTTGGTGTATGCTCAGAGCTTTGAGATCAACCCTCATCTGGTGATCATTGCCACCAACCTTAATTTCTCTCCTTGTAATAGATGTGCACGTGGCAGCTTTTAAGTAAAGTTATTCCTTATAGTTACCTAAATGTTGGTAGTCCAGGTGTGCTAATGCATTTTTTTAGTGCTCTTTAGCAGATGGGTGTATTTCAGGTCATAGCAAATCTGGTGAAGCTACTTTTACTTGGAGTGTTTGGCATTTCTTGTGTTTTTTCCTAACTTTTTTCATTCCTGTTCTTATTATCTCAGATGCAAATTCAAGAAATGCAGCGTAGAGGTTGGAAAGATGGTATTTACTGTTAAATAGAGCAGTTGATACAGTATTGTTAACTTCTCTTGGGCTAGGAGTCTAAATTTTTTTCAGATTCCTGAGTCAGCAGGTGGTCATTACATTGTTATTTCTCAAGTGACATTTTAAACTGGTTGGAGTTGATGCTAAATGTTAGAGGGGATTTTAAAGGAGAATTGTTTGAGTTATGCTAAGTATGGGATGGAAGGATGAAATGTGGAAGGGGATAGGGGACTGGACCTTTGGAGGAAGCAATACACATAATGGATGTAATCATACAGACACTCAGTAATATCCTGTTTGCCAGTCGTTTTGTAAGCTAAGCATAATAATCTTGATGGTTGTTAGTATTTTAAAATGACAAAGTAACACCCTGAAAGAGCCTTATTTGCTCTGCTTATCTTCTCTCACTTTGCTAAGGTCTATAAGTGACTCCTGCATTCTGACTGAGATTGTTGGCCTCAGGAAGAGTAGCCTTTCTGAAAATATTGTTTTAATTTGGCTCTTAATAGCAAAGTGTTTGTTGTTTGTTTTGGTTGTTTTTTTGTGGTTTTGGTTTGTTTTTTTTATGTTTGTTTTTTTTTGTTTGTTTGTTTTTTTTTTTTTTATTCTGTCTCTGAGGTGCAAATCTCAAAAAAACACAAGCATTTCTTTTCTGTTGGGAAAAGGTAGTGTTAAACTCCAGAGTTTGCCCTCAGTCTGTCTTGGCATCAGGTGGAAGGGCATGCCTGTTGCAGGGAAAGGCAGCCTGACTTTTACGTGGGTGAGAAGGACCTGAGAGCCAAATGTCTCATAAACATCACTGTGCACCAGAGGAACAGCCGCAAAGCTGAGGACTTTCATAATGGGGACTGCCAAGACCCAGGCACCTAAAAATGGAGAGATGTATTTTTCTGTAGCAGTTTGTTCAAACTGAAAACTCCTGGAGACTGTACTGAAGAGCTGAGAGCAGGGATTCACCTGTTCCTGCAATTAATTGAATGCTGTTGAGTCAACACCTTCAAACGGAAGGCTATTCAGTCAGAAGACCTTTCTCCAGATCCTGAAGTACATCTGCTGTTTATTTTAGAATAGGTTTTTCATGAAGGCCCAGTATCTCGAATTAGTTTTACACTTAATTCTCGCACCTGTCTATTTGAAATTAAGACTGAGCTGCTGCTTTAAAAGGAGAAATTACTTTTCTTTTTTTTTTTTTTTTTTAATTTTCTTGCCATGGATAAAACTACTGTAAGGTCTTCTGGTTGTGACTGATCAGTGCTAAGTTTGTTTGCGAACATAGTCCTCTAAAGTATACAGATAAAATCTATATACTTCAGGAGGAGTATTTGGATGCTCTCAGAAGCAGACAGTAAATAATAACAGACCCAGGATGTCTGGTGCCCAGTGACAGAAAAAGGGTTGATAAATAACCACTTTCTCTTCTTGTTTCTTTAGAAATTAGTTCTCAAGACTGTTACGATATTCCACGAACGTTTCCGAATGACAGATCTAATTCATTGGAGGGCTTCCATAACCACTTTGTAAGTATGACTTGATCTGATGAGAGGCGACAGTGACAGTACTTGAATGCTCTTTGTTCCCATGCAAAAAAGTGAGCTGTACAGCATTTGTGATTTTTTCAGTTTCAGTAGAATATATTAATCTGAGTAGATTAGGTTAAAAAACTCATATGATTCCCAGCTGATTGCATAACTTATTTTGTTAAAGGAAATGTATGTTAATTCTAGAAAAACAGAAGCATGTTGACAGTGGGAAGTGTTTCAAGTGAAGAACTAGATGAGAATTATGTCCCAATGAATCCCAACTCTCCTCCACGACAGCATTCCAGCAGCTTCACTGAACCCATCCAGGAAACAAACTATGTACCAATGACACCAGGCACGTTTGATTTTCCGCTATTTGGAAAGCAAGTCCCTCCTCCTGCTCACATGGGTTTCAGGTCCAGTCCAAAGACACCTCCCAGACGATCAGTACCTGTTGCAGAATGTGAGCCACCACCAGTGGATCGGAACCTCAAACCAGACAGAAAAGGTGAGGAACATCTCCAGTAGACATTGATTATTATAATCTAAAAAAAATAACATAGATCTCCTGACTTTTGTTTGGTGGGAATTACCTACTTTTAGAAATTCTAACAAAATCATTCTTATCCTCTGAGATAACCATGGCACAAAGGAATCCTAGGATTATTTTTAACCATATTACAGCATCACAATAACAATGCCATGTCCAAGCATAGGTTTAAAGTTTATTACTGTAGTTACTAATGCTAAAATTGGCACAGAATTACTAACACTCAGAAGTGTGAGTTTTAGTCTTTATATGTAGAAGACAGTTGTTAGCCTGACTTGTGATGGAGGGAGCACACAAGGCACTGGATAGAATACAAATTGATAGCCATAACAGTGCTTGGGACAGGATCAGTACACGCTTTCATTGTATGTAGTAAAAGTTTAAAATAGCTTAGTTAACTCTCAGGTATTTGATTTTGATGTAAACATGGTTAGAAGAAATTAATCATTACAACGAGAATGAGCTGTATATTGTGCTGCTTTTTTTAGTCCAACTCAAAAGTATGTAATAGTCTTACAAATTCTTACCTAGAATAATTCTTACAAATGAAGGAAGAATTATATTGAAGAGATAGAGTTTACTACTAAGTAGGTAATGTTAAGTTCTCGTTTCAGTCTGTAAAAGTGAGGAAAATCACTTGTTGGAACTGCTTAGCTTAAGGGTTAGTGGCCACATGGGGCAGTCATGGGAAGATGTTTAGTATGTGGGCTGTGAGGTTACCATGCATATCTTTTCCTTGGGATCTGAATGGGAGGAGGGAGCTGCTAATTTCAGCCTGTTCTAAAGATATGTTTACTTTATCACAGCAGCTGGGTGCCATGCTTATATTGAAATTTGTATAAACTGTAGAAGGTGATAATTTCCTTGACTTCGTAGACTGTGGTAGATTAAACAAAGTCGTACAGCAAAAGGAAAACTAACCTTATGTGGAAGTATTTTAAACTGCTGAGTATGTGTAAGATGACCTGTTATGAGTCTGAGGAAACTGCAACAACTTCAGTGGCAAAATTGAAAAACCAAAACAAAAACCAAACAAGTCTTAGGAGGTCCCCTCAAAGCTATCATAAAAAAATTAATCTCTTAAATCTGGTGTGTACTGGGTTTACTTAACATAAAATAAGGATTATTTGGGTGACAGCTGCTCTTAAACAAAGATACTGTTGTGATACGTTTATAAAAGATATTTATCTAGAGATTCACTAATAAGTAGCTTAGACTTTCCAGTTTATCTAAAATGCTTTATCAGCCAGCCTATCAGAAATACAGGCAAATGCTTAACTTATTTCTCTACTGTGCAGTTTTTCAGACAAGATAACTAGTTTACTTCTAGAAGTGAGAACTAAAGAACATTAGGTCAGATGTCAGCACTATTCTATATTCTAGTAATCCAAAATAATATGCTTGAAAAAATAGATTTACATTGAGAATTGATGACTTCGTTTCAGAGAAGACTAGATGGCATATATTCAGATGACCTAAAATATCTACTAATTAAACCTTTAATTTAGTATTCTTAAGTGAAAACAACCTGTAATTAAGTGAAGTAGATAGTATCATTGTGATATAGATGAGCTCAGTGTGAAAATGGAAGTATGATATCTCAGTTTGGCTGTCTGTCTTCAGAAAACAAGGGATGGCCTTTTTCAAGACCTTGGCTCTCTGCTTGTGTCTGATTGTTTCTGTGTTACTAGACAGTAGTTTTGTTTAGTTCTTAAGAAATAATTGACAGTAACAGATTAATGAAAGCTGATACTGGAAAATATTCTTAAGATAAACACTGGACCGCTTTAAAATGTTTTCTCCTATGGGCCAGTTTGTGTACTTTACCAATAGATGTTTGACCCTCAAAAGTAGTAAACCTGCATGTTGAAAAGCTGCTCACTTTTGCTGAGGGCAGTGCAAAGCAGTCACAGAGATGTCTGCTGGGGCAGCACAGTTGCTCTTGCATCTCTCTTCTTGAATTCACGTTTAGCATTCTAAAAGCCCTTTACCTAACTCAATCAAGTGCATGCTTTATATTCTACCATGTGGCTTTTTCAGCTTTCAAATTCTTGTAGCAGCTTCTGTTACCAGGTTGTTTCTGATTATGTAAATATACTACAATGGTCTTCTGCTACGAGTTAGTGCATAGAAAAAGATCAAGTTGGCTAGTAGATTCTTTAAAACTTGGGCAGAAATAGAAAGGGAGGAAATGGTACATACAACAATTACCTTCTCAGCCTTGCTCCTTTAAATATTGGGAAGATTTTAGTATGCTATTAGTTCAAGAATTTCTGTTTCACACCACTGTGCCTTCTCTAAAAGATGAGCAGAGATCAGGTGTGTTGGTGATAAGGCCTTCAGGTAGGTTGAGGGCCCATCTCATCTTCTGTCTGAAGAAGCTGCTGTATCTTTCTTATTCATTAGATTGCTGCAAAAATACTGTTTGCACTGCCTCCAAGTAACAATTCCTTATTGGTGGCCAGCCTTGAAGGTGCGAAACATCATTGTCATCTTTCACATGAGCATTAGTTGTAGCTCAGTAACGTTTCTGTGTGGGCCAGGGAAGTTGGTTACATTCAGTGTTAAAAACGCATTTGACAAATAATGAAATGAAAACAGCACATAAAGAAATAATTCACTGCTTTTTGTTGTCAAATTGCTTAGCATCTCCTCTATTTTTCTCTGGTTTAAGGGCTAACTGCTTACAGGCAGTATAGTTTGGCCAGGGTAGAAAATGGAGGACTGGGTGATGGCAGTGGCTGTTGTTGCATATAGCCTGCTCTCTCCTCTGCTGTTTCTGTTTTGTAAACCTGAGGTGAAACAGATACTCTGTTACTTCTGGTTCTGCTGTCTTTGAAGAATAATATGTCAGGCAGCAAGCATCTTGGCAATCTGTCAGCAGTAGTGATTGTAATGTGTATGTTTTCACAGCTCTCATAAAAGCACCTGATGTTCTGGATAAGTTGTAAGACTGTTAAACTTCTCCAAATTTTTAAGAAGTAGGTACGGTTATATAGAAATGAGTTACAAATATCAGTAATAAGGGTAAATTAAATGTAGGTAATAGGTCTAAAATTCACTAAAGTACATGGACAGTCTTCTGAGGAGGGTACTTGTACAGCCCTGCTCTGACAGCCTGGGGCTCTTCAGTCTAACCACCTGCAGGAGTAGCCTGGGCCAGGAGCCATAGTGAACTATGAGATACCCAGTGTTTTTTCCCACCTGCTTCTAGAAGAGCTTTGCTTTAGAAAATGGGTAAAAATAATAACAAATGAAAGAAAATATTTATAGCCTTAAAATTACACTACATTTTCATGTAGTTTAATTTTTCTAGCTCACAGCTGCTTCTGTAAATGCTTACAGTACTTTCTGGAAGTCTTGAAAATCATTTCAAAACGTGGTGCTGGCTTCCTGCCCTTGTAACTTTAGTTCAAGTGCTTTACTATTTCTTTTGGGAAGTGTGCCAAAAGGTAAGTGATCGATTGCAGGTGCTTTTCTGCATTCACCTGTAATTGAACGACAAAAATGTTTTTCTTCCTTTGTTTTATTCAAGGTGCTATGCCTTTTATGATAAAGAACTATTGTCTGTATTAATCTTGTATTTCTGCTTTTTTGGCTGCTTTAGCTTGCCACCATTGCATGCAGGTGTACTGCTAAATTGGAAGCATTGTTGCTGCAAAAAGCTCCAAGTGGAAGAAATATTACATCCATCCATGCAGTTGTGTCTTGTTCTGTGAATTGTTCAAAGGCTGTGACTGGTTCTGACGCAGAGCAATCATGTGACATTTGTTTGATAGTCACATGTTGCTTCCTCAAAAGACCATTTATCCAAGAAGGAGCAGTGGAATTAAAGTGCACCCAGTGTCCAGGGAGGTGAAGGCTCCCTGGACAGAGGGCAGCAAAGAGCCACGTTCTCTTCTGCTCTACCTCATACTTTCCCTGCGGCTCTTCAGACTGTTTGAAAAGGGTTGTGATATGAGGCAGTGTATCCTGTGATCTCCGTCCTGCTGACAGTTTGTGGGACTGTAGTGAGCATTTCATCGCACCACAGGGAGCTGCTCTGTATAGGAAGGCAAGTCCCCAGTGCCTGTGCTGGCAGTCCATGAGAAGGCTTTAGTGCCTGTCAAGAGGTCTGTGAGTCTAGACAGCTTTAATCTTCAGTGCAAATGTTACGTAAGTCAGAGATCAAAGAAAGCGCATGGTCAAAAATAAAAGGGGTAGGGTGTGTATTGGTTTTTCTAGGTCAGGAGGAAGCATTTGAGTGATGTAGCATTTGGGAGATTGGAGGGTGTTTGTGTGTGCAACTCATCTGCGAAGTTCAAAGCTCTTAAGAAGTACTTGCTTGCTGTCTCAACTGAAAAAACATAGTTTTTTAATATATGAATCAAGCAGTAACTAAGTCAATGATGAAATTAGTGATAGAGGAATTTAGTTCTTCAAAGTCTTGGTTTGATGCTTTGCTTGTTGTAACTTTGTAACTTCTATTTTCTAAGGGGCAGAGAGCATCTGCCTGTACCAAAGCAATTAACATTTTGCAAAGAAATATATGAACCACGGGTATGTATCTGAGTTAACAATTCATGATGGAATAAAAAATCAAAAGCTAAATCTCATTCATTTGAATGTAGTGTAACAGTACCATTTTTGTAATGTTTTTGACCCATAGTACTTGAACACTCTCATAAAGTGTTTTTAGTTTGGCACAGATCCTAGTTCAGAGTCATAGAAAGCTATGGTAGAATTCAGGATCACTAGGTGGATCACCCGCAGAAGCGGTAAAGAACTTAGAATTCTCAGTTTACAACTTGGTACTGGACTTTGCTCCAGTTGTCTTGAATAATAAATGTATTTGCCCAAATATTGTTAGAGTTTAATTGCATTTAAGATATCGTAAGCAAGATTTTCTGTCCTAGTGTTGCATTGGATTGCACAGGTTATTTAGCAGTGCATTAGTGTAGTGCATTTTCACCTTTATTTTTTTACAGAAGGCCTGTCTTTCAACAAAACTTATTAGCTTTTAGTCTGAGATGCTTCCTGCAACTTGAGTCTGTAGGATTGCTTTCACAAGAGACTTCTGCTTGGCCTCAGTAATTGTCAGCCTGGCAAGTGGTAAGGTAGGATTTAGAGACAGTGAATGATGCAGGCACTTCCTTTCGTGCCAACAGAATACCCTGTTGAACCTTGAAAAATAAAAAAACAAACCAACAAAATAAGTCAAGGGAGAGGAAAAAACTTCTCATGGGGCGGGGACTTGTGATTGTTTTAAAAAAATCAGGTTAGTTTTCTTATAGGTTTTTCTCATTTAAGATGTTATAAGACATAATTTGTCTTTTTAAACCGCAAATACATGGCTTGTTTATAAAATGTGGCTGTATCTTCGCCGTGGCTACTCTTGAGCATCTCTCAAACAAATTAACTTAATGGAAAATTACAGTTCTCCTTTTTAAGAGCATAGGCCCACTTTGAATAGGTAATTGTGTACAGAGCTTTCACGTGGCCACATCCTGAGATGCCTTTGGATGACCAGCATAATCGCCTGTTGTTGCAGATTGTATGATGCTATAAGAAATCCAAGCAAAGTAGGTAGTTATTAAGGAAATAAAGACCCCTCACTAATAATGGCTTTATAAATAGCCTAGTGAACAGTTTCTTTCATGTTTGAATGTCTGTAGTTGGACAGCGTGAATATATATTGCACGTCCTGATACAGCAGGAGCACCACACCATCCTGAAATAAAACTAGAGAGAAACAGTTAAGGCACTTGTGTCAACAGGAGCTGACATTTTTTTAAAAGTAATAATAGTTAGAAGTTGACAGCACTGCAGTGTTCTATACTATCATGCTTGTCTTGCATATTCTTAAGTAAAGGATCACTCATTTGCTCAGGCTTTAAGGACAAGTAGGCATTGAAAAACTGAGTGGTGATTTTAATCAGCAGGAAGAACTGAACTGAAGATCTGTTGAAAAAGAAACTAATTTTCATGATGACTTTTCTGAGCAGAAGTACTGTTCATTTTGCTGTTAAGAAATCCATGCATTTAATCCTTCCATTTACTCCTGGAAGCTACACCTCCTGTTCATTTCGCTTAGGAATTAAAGATAGTAAGATTTTGGGAGCTGTTTTGTTGCTTCCTCAGAGTTCTGAAATGAAGTTGAGTACTAAGTACTTTTTCTTCGTTTTTCCTCCCAAATCTCAACTCCAAAGACTTCCATTTAGCTGCAATTTACACTTCCTCCATGGTTATACTGAATTACTTCTGCAAGGCTAGGTTTTACTTAATAGCTTTAAAGGAAATTTATGCAGCTCCTTGCTATGATACACCAGTCCTTAACCTGCAGCTGTGATTTGTCTTACAAAACTTTGAAACAACAAATAATTTCAAGTAAAGATTTCTTTTGGATGGCTGCATCACAGCTGCAAAGGAAGCTATGGTTTACTGGACAGAATGGTTTAAAATTAAACATAAGAGTTTTCTGAACATCAGCTGCCAGACTTGCTCCGATACAAGCAGTAGGGATGGTAGTGTTGAACTCCAAAGATTCTAGGGAACATGGGTAATAATGGCCTATTCCTTTTTTTTCTCCGTACAGTTTTTTTTTCCTTCCTTGTGTGCATTAAACAGGTTTTTGTATGCATATTGTCGTGCTAATTCATTGGCTTTTTTATAGAGTTAATGATGGACTTGATTTGTCTACTGAACAAATTAAACTCCATTAATTTTCTGTGTTTTGTTCAAATAAATAAAAAAACAAAAACCAGAAGGGTGGAGGAAGCATCCCTTGGACTTCATGAATATTAGTGCAGCTTTAAACTACTAATCAATAAACACTTTAGAACACTGCTTTTGTCTTGAAACACTGATTATGCTACTAAATCCTTTTAGTTCATCATGCTTTGATAGCTTTTTAAGTACCGGACAGTTACTCACAAATTAGAGCAGTCAAATAATATTTGTATGATTAATAGTTTTGGTATTCTCTGAATAGTTTTTATGCCATTTGCCAAATGTTTTTTGAATACCATTGAACCTCAGCTGTCAGATGCTGTTGGACTTCTTTATAAACAGATACTTTTTCCAATTAATTCTTAATTTCTGGAGCAGTGAAAGTGCCAGTGTTCTGAGAAAGTAATTTTGAGAAGATAAAGAAAGATGTTTAAGAAAACTGAAGAGTCTCTCTTTAGATGACTGATTCTTATATTTCAGAACATTAAAAGGTTAAGCTTATTTCAGTTTGTTTTTACTGTCCTTAAGATACTATCCACGTGGTATCACTGACCAGAACCAAGCATATTATTGATATTCCTGTTCGTTGCTGAGTACTAGTATGGAAATGGGTATGAATGTTCTATAACTAAATATGTTTCTAATTAAAAGTACCTTTGCAGGAAATAGTAGTAATACAAAGAGAGATGAAAAAGCAATTCAGGATATTTCTAGAGCTCTTGTGCTGAAGACCGTGTACTCAGGAATCACAGCTCACTGGGGTGAGGAAGAGAAGGAAAGAGGGAAGTTATTCTGCAGAGTTGAAATCTAAATAATAAACCCTGTGGGAATGAAACCATGATTCAACCTTGGTTTTTAAGGAAAAAGTCAACAGTGGTTCTGAGTACTGGAATTCTTAGACCTCAGTGCTAATTTCAGTTTCCTCTAATTACAGAGAAGGTGGCAAAATGTGTATTTTTTTAAACGGAAACAAGAAACTGCTGTTAGTTATGTCTGTCTGAAAGAAATTCTGTAGATGCAGGACACAAGTAGCTGGTTTTGCTTTTTGCTCTCCCTTTCCCATTCCAAGTAAAGCACTCCTCTAGCATTCCTATGTCTGATCTCCTTGTCTCATGAGGATTGATCCTGTTGGCCAGGAAACATCATTAACAGATCACACGTGTCTTAAATTTCGTGTCACGTTAGTAGATTTACCTTAAAATTGTAAGTCCTAAATAGCTGGTATTTAAATAGTGTTGGTCTGTTTTGTTGAGGATGTTTCCAATTTCCTGACATAAAATCCCCTGCCAGTAAGCAGCCAGTCAGAAAAGAAGCGCTCTGAACAGAAATCTTGCTTAGCACTAGTGCTTCAAGCCAAAGCCTGAAAACAAATGAGCCTCTTCAGCAAGTGGCTTACGTCCTCAAACCCAGAAATGTTAGGACCAACCTACTCTGATGCAGGAATTTGCTGTGGTGGAGCTCCTTTTCCCCCCATCATTATATTCCAAGTCTTTTATGGAAAACAAGAAGAGAGAATACATTAGCTGATAGAAAAACCAAAAGGTTTTTCAGTTTAAACCATTATTTGAAACAAAATCAAACCATGTGAAATGGACTCTTCTCCTAATGACTCCTCAGACAAAGGCAGCATTGACACACACCAAAATGCCAGGAGCAGAATTCATGCCATCTGAGTGCACTCTAGTGCTAGATCCATAATCACTTGTTCTGCTTGGCAGTTTTTACAAGCAGCCATTTGTTAGAAAAATAGACTTCATTAGTGATTTTTCAGTGCAGAGTGCCCTTGACGGAACGTGCAGAAGCTGAGCTTCTCTCTCCTGGCTGTAACACTTTGCATTTCACAGGTGGTAACATGACTGAATGGTGAAAACATCTAATTTTCACTTCTTGTTTGGTTGGTTTCACTTGGCATAACTTATTTGGGTGTTTGGTTTTTTTTTTTTCCCCTTGTAGGTTTGCATCCAGTGATATTACGACACAGTATATTTCCTTTTCAGTTAAAACAAAAAAATACCTAAAATACAAACATATATTTTACATTTTTTTAAACCCAGATTTATCTTTCCCAGAGTAGGTAAATTAATAGTGTTGTCTTATGCAAATGCCTAAACATTAGATGAGGCGGGTTTGGGCCTATGGGTCTAAACCACAGGAAATGAGTTCCGCAGTATTGCTGGCATTGAAATGCTGTATGGAGCCAGGCTTTCCATAGAGATCTGCTGTCCTTCCACCTTCCCTAAGCTGATTTGAAGAACAGCCTATGACACACACTTCTAGAGATTATTTCTGAATAGAATAGATGTTGAAGACCTGACTGCTGTTCAGGTGTCAGGCATTTTCTCCTCCATCTTACATTCAACTTGTTACTTCTCAGAGGTATGAAGATGTGCTCTTGGTGAAAATTAGTGAGGTTACTTGGGAGCAGCATCAGGAATTTCAGTCACAGCACCTAAGTTATAAAGTTCTACAAAATGCATTTTTCTTTTCACAAGTCTGGTTTAAGATAGTGATGGAACTGTCAATTTTTAAATAAAGAATGGTACTTTTAAAATTCCTGATGGATTTATTAAAAAGTATGTTTTGAGGAAGAAAGGGATATTATTAAGGGCTTTGTGTGCCCTAGCTCGTTACTTTATCTTCTTAAATGAGTAAAAAGGGGTGAGGGAATTCTGTACTATGGACACAAGTAACCTCACTTTTGTGATTACGATCCCCCCTAACCTTTTCCTTTACCTGTTTTCAGGTCTTTGTTTCACAGTATAAGGTCTGTAACAGAGATTGGGACTTTTGGGTTTTGTTTTGTAGCAAGCAGGGAAAAAAAATAACCCTATGCAAACATTTTAACTTTCTGTGACACATTAAACTAGAGAAATTGCATTATCCTGGCTGGTTGGTAGCAGCAAGCTGTTTTGACACCAAATTTATTTAGGTTGAACAATCTTTTAGCAGCAAGAGAGCTTATTGCGTTTATTTTATACTGGAACATCTTGTATGTTCTTGTTTGGTGCAGAAGAGAAACAGTATAGGGACCTGCACTTACTTTAATAGCTCTTCAGAAATTCTCAGAACGGTTTGTAAGTACTAAATTAAGTATGGTATAGGCAGTTATATTATGTCTACGTTTTACAAATGGGGGATAATTGTAGTTTATGAAGGTTAGCTGCACGAGATCACATAGCATCATTAACAGAAGTAGAAATAATAAATCATAGCCCTGAGTTCCTTGTGCTTATCTTCTCTCTATTGTGGGTTTCAGGCACTTCGGTGTATGTTCGGCTGTAAGAGCAGTGAGGTTGTAAAGTACACACTGGTTAAGTAATTTTGTTAACCCTGTTATCTCTGCTAGATTTCTCACTGTACTTACGAAATGTGCTCACAGGTCAATTCATTGATTGGAATTTTAGATTGAGTTATATTGGGCCAAATTTATTTCATATCAAAGAATTTTTTATTCCACGGTTTTATAAGTATGATTAGGTAATGATATTAAGCATCAAATTTTTTTTATATGAGGTGTTTGAATTTCAATTTCTAGATTTATTCAATCACTTTATAAGATCATGGCCTTTTTATACAGGCAAGCTTTTATCACAGTATTGTACGCAAGGTACTTCAGAATATTGAATCAGCTCAAAATGAACTATACGAATGCGTTGGGTCGTGCTTTTGATTTGGCTCTGGTCAGCAGCATGCTTTATAGAAATGCTCTATGTGCCACTTCACAATCGGGGTCTTTGGTCAGCATTGCCCAACTGCTTGGCCTTCTGATTTGGAAATTGGAAAAGACTATCTGTGTGAAAATCATTTCATGTCCTTTTCTTTTTAAGGAAGTTGCTGTGCAGCACTACTAGTAAATTAATACATTTTATCTTACCTGCATTGTCTCTTAGAAGCACTGTGTGTAAAGTTAAGATACCATACCAAACCTTTCTGTTTATCTATCTTGTTGTTACTTGATTATTCCCAATACTTCAGTGATAACATTAATAGAACACTTCATATGCAAAGCCCTTGGGGTAAAGATTTGCAAACTTGTGGTGTTTGTTGCCAAGTCTATTAAACGTATTTCTTACAAAGCATTCTCACTCAGTGCTGTTAATACCAGCCCATGTCTGCATCTGTACCAGTCCTTTCCCATTTTATGCCGGAGGGCAACTTTCTAACATAATCAGACTTAAACTTTGCATTTGGTTTATTGTAAAGATTTAGCTTTCACAGAGTTTCTTGGTGTACCTCTTGAAGGTGCTCGCCTTTTCCAATATTAACTATTTATTAGATAGACTTTCATGAAAGGTTAGGGTTATTATGTATTATTGATCTTATTCTTTTAAAATAGGCAGCATGACTTGAAACACTTGCAGAGTTTGGTCAAATAGGCCAAGAATTTCCTTGTTGAAAGGAGGGTTGTATTACTGCCTGTGGGCAGGTTGTTAACGCTAATGTTCTCGTAGTTTATACTCTCACCTTGATACCAGATTCATCTGAAGTGTTTTATTATGTGATAGCACAACACGGGAGAATGTTATGCTAAAGCATGATAGCATGAAAGTGTATGGTAGTTATCATATATTGGGGAATTATTAGTGCATCTACTGCACATGCATATAGCTATATACAATTAAAAAGAAGTTTAGAGAATGCAATTTTGTGACAGGGTTGTTTGTGGTGGAGACTGTGTTGTGCCGTTTTATGGGAACAGTATATAGAGGGGGAGCTTGGAAAGAAAGTCCCCCTGTGTCTGCAAGATTGGAGACATTGTTTTGGTGTAGACAATGTACAGACTACAGATGTAGTCCTCAGGGAACATGTACCATGAATTCAGTGTAGGAAAAGGTTGTTGGGGCTTCTCAAATGGGAAATGCATGGTGGATAGAAGATGTCCCAAGTGTATCACTATTTCCAAACTAATACTGTGACTAAAGAGGATTTAATTTCTTTGAGGGTACCTCAGCTCGCATCTGAAACATGACTGATTCCCTGTCATGCTAAGTATTCTTAAAATACGATTTTTTTTTAATGTAATGCAACTTGAAAGTAGGTAGTAGTAATAATGAGTTACGATATTTATAGAAGCACTTTTTTTGCATAGCTTTTATTATGCTTGCCTCCAACAAATTACTTGCATGCAGTGTTTTCTTTGTTTCTGGTTTGGTGCTTAAGCCCTCAGTGTGAGACCTAGCTCTAGACGGTAAAACTCTCCTTCAGCAGCTTGCTTATGCTTCTGGCATTAACCTTTTCTGCAGGGGGTTGTGCTGCTTATTTACAAAATTCGATTTTCCAGTTACAAACAGAATATTATTAAGAGAGTCTTCTTTTTACCAATTAGGTCAAAGTCCTAAAATTTTAAGACCTAAACCACATGGTTTAGAGCGAACTGATTCACAAACCATAGGTGACTTTACTGCAAGAAGAAAGGGTATGTACTTTAGCATTGTATGTATATGGAGCTTTATAAAAATAAGTAAAACAAAAATTAAGAAAATTGTTGTTCTAGAATACCTTTAACTCTTGTATAGTCTTTTTTTTTTTTTTTACCTCTGTTGTAATCTATGGTCATGGATGCATTTTCCTTACCAAGCAAAAAAGTTTCCTATGTAAGAAATTGAAGTCTTTCTGGCTTAAACAGCACGTGGAAACGCTTCCTTGACATTAACATAGGTGTTCTGATCTTTTAAGTTACAGCTGTTCATATTTTGGATTTACTTTTATTTCTTTATTTAGAAGCAAGTATGTATGACTTACTTGTAAGTTGCTTGAAATAACTTTTGTTAGGCAATAACCTGAAAATGCAGTTTACTTGGGTCTCTTGCTGTTGGGTAAACACTGAAATAAAGGAAAATATTGATCCTCTAAGCATTTACTAGTAGAGATACTTATTTATGCATCTTAATGAGCATTGCAATTAGCACCTTCGGTAAAGCCCATCAGACTAAGTTGGTGCCTTATATAGTCATAAGAAGTAGAGGAGATTATAAATAATGGTAAAAATCTCACAGATATGTCACTGGTCATAACCTTTGGTTGCTAAAGCATTGCAACTGGGTGAAATATTTCTCCTGCTTTCAGTGAGCTTTGGAGAAAGTCCTGGCTATTTCTTCTGGAGCAGTACCTTGCCTGCTGTTTATACTTGGCCAGGTAGTCTCAGGCCTTTACAGCGGACTTGAGCCAAGCTGATCATTTTTGTGTCACTCATGCTTTAATATCATCTTTCCGACATCGAGTTCAGTTCTGCCACTCTTATCACCTATGATACCCTATATCTTGAGATAGATGAGTTGTAGTTCTTCTTCTGAGTACATGGTGACAGCTTTTTATGAGCAAGTAAGTTAAAATGGCAGAATTGCTGGAGTGTGTAGTTGTGGCTTCTCAACAGGGAAAAGGAGAAAAATGTTAGGGGTAAGGACTGATACTTATCCAGAAAATTTGAATCAGGAGTCCTTCTGTTCAGTGTATGATAACTGACTTTTTAATAAACTCAGTCTTGAATAGCGAATATAATGAAAGTATGAGTACAGTTCTGCTTTATCCTTGTGAGACAACCACACTGATTAAGCAACTGATTTCTCTCAGTTCCTCCTGTGATCACTTCTAACAGCTGTTACTCTGTATGAACTGCATTCCTGACATTTGATCTTAGTAAATTTGCTGATAAAAACTGATGAGGGGGTGGGCAAAGAGAGGAAGGTGTGTTATTATAATGACATTGCATTTTATTTTCTAAAAACAGTTTTAGGGAGGATGAGGTTAAGATTCAAATTGTGACAGCGGTTTGACTGTGATTTTTATATTATTTTGATTTTTTATTATTATTTTTTTCCCCTCATAAGAAATAGAAAACTTTTTTTTTCCCTAACATTTAAGAGGGGTGAAACATACAATCTGCAGGGGGACATAATGCGTTTCTCACTAATACTCTATTCTTAAGTACTCTATTGGTGGTTCTGTTCTGAAAATGGAATTTAAAAGTGGCATCTCTTCTAGAATAATGTGAGCTGTCCTGAGTGGCACAAACACACCGCTGCTCTGCTTGACTATTGATAAGTACTGAAGCAAGCCAAGCAGCTCTTGGAACTGAATCTTGGTGTTGGTTCATATCTTTCTTTTCCAAACTTAGTTTTAGCTGCAGATTTTGCCCACACTCTGAGCAGTGAAACCTCATCAGAAAGGGCACATGCATGCAGTGAGGGCAGAGAACTGCATAATAATTGTCCATGAGCCAAAAAAAGTACCTAGTTGTCTCTGCTTAAATAGTCCATCAGCCCTGTGTCAGTTCAACAAGTCATCACAGCAGAGTAAAGATAGAACATGATCCTGCCATTTTCAGAGTCTCTTTTCAAAACAGAATTACTACATATGTCTACAAGAATTTTTAAATTGTGAGAAATTTTCTAATTATATTGCTTTTCAGTACCTGGAAAGATTAAAAATGTAAGTTAATATGTCATGGCTTTCTGAGAGCTGTATGGTGTCTTCTTTTCCTAAATAGCATTTACTATTTAAAAAATAGTATTTTTTCTTATTTAATTAGGCTTTGAAAAGTTATTAAATATATGTTTGGTTAGGAATGTTCTGTGGTTTAAGATTATCTGTTTCTTATGTAGCAAAACCAGCTCCTCTAGAAATAAAACCTCTGCCTGAATGGGAAGAACTACAAGCCCCAGTCAGATCTCCCATCACCAGAAGCTTTGCACGAGAGTAAGTTTCTTGGCTTTTCCTCATTTGGAGTAATTGTTTTCATTGACTAGACTGTTAATAAATGTGTGTACATCTGTATTATATTTTTGGCCTATGTGTAATACAAATTGTGAGGTTTCCTTTGGAAGTGTGTGTGTATATGTGTGTGTATATATATGTATGTATGCTCATATGCATTGAAACAAGATTTGTCCATATGAATTTCTATTTTGTAATATTAAATAAGGTGCTGTGTAGAACCAAAGAATGTGATGCTCTAGTAAACTTGAATGAAAATTTCAGCTCTAATATACTTATTTTTGTTGTTTACCAGGAGGTTTAAGATATTCAAGATGTATTGTTTGTAAAATAATTCCTGGTAATTAGCTCCTCCAGGTTTCCCATGTCTCCCAGACCGGATTCAGTTCATAGCACAACTTCCAGCAGTGACTCGCACGACAGTGAAGAGAATTATGTATCCATGAATCCAAATCAGTCCACTGAAGACCCAGTATGTAACATCTACATCTTAACTACTCTCTTCCTGTGCAGTCCTTATCTTTAAATCATGCAAACACAGATCCTTCCACTCAACATCACTCCCTTTATACTTCTAGATTAAAATAATAATGTCTGTAGAAAAATTGTAGAAAAAAAACTTTTAATAAGATTTCACTGAAGAGGAATTCAATAATATATAAAGAGAATGGTTAGTGTACATATCTATTGTACAAAACAGTTCAATGTGTGACTTCTTTTCCTCTTTGTAATTGCTTGTCCTGGCCTATGCACCAGTTAAGTATTATGACACGAAGGGAAATAAACTGTCTCAGGATCTCTTGAGACATGCTTAAAAGCCTTTATTAAAAGGACATCTTCCAAGAAACGTGGAAGGAACAGAGGGTAAAAGGGTTTATATTTGTTTTTTACTTTCTATAAAACCTGAGCAATATATACTTTTATTAGGCTTCTTTCAGAAAAGAGGATAGAAAGGTTTTTTTTATATTGAATATCTGCATTCCCCTTTGAGGGAGAATTCTCTTAGACAATAGTTTCAGATAATCAGCTTTCAGTGCAGTAAGCGAAGAGCTAGTTAGGAAAAGTTAATGATACGTGCTGTTGGTTTTGGTTGGAGGGGGAGAAGGAGAAAGAGAAGAACAAGCAATAACAGTATTTTAAATAGAGGGAGTAGCAGTAGGTGTAGACTTAAACTAAGGTGTGGTCCAGAAGTCCCATAAAGCACTGGAGGAAAAACTACTTGAGTTCAGCTTTTTGTTCAGTACAGTCCAATGCATCCATCACATATTTAAGACTTGGGTTCTTACTAGGAAATACAGCAGCATTTCTCATCTTTAAAGCATTATGAAAGACCTTCTTTGGGGAGGGCCTGCCTAGTACCTCTTGTTCTGTTCATTTCTCTGCTGCCTTATATGGCATGTGCTAGCCCATTTCACTACACCCTGGACTCTCCTCCTCTGGCAGTGCTGCTTGCTTCCTCAACCCCTGGTGCTCTGGATACCCTCCCTGTTCTCCTTCAGTCTCCCTCCTGTCCAGCTCACCACTGCTGCCTCTGGAATGCTGCCTTGTAGGGTCCCCCTGAGCAACCCCCTCCTGCTGATTCCTCTGTGGCAGCTCTGACTCAGTGCAAGCTCAGGACCTTGCAGAGCATCCTGGCTGGTGCTTTGTGTGATGTCCAACCTGACAGCCCTGCAGGCATGCTTTCAGATGAAGCGTGCTTCAGCAGTGGGAACTGATGATGTAAAAACTTAGACCCTCTCTTGCAAGGGGCATTGGTAAGTAACTGGTAACAGATGCAAGAAACATCCCATTTAACTCAAAGGTTTAGAATTGCCTGTGCCCCCAGTTCTCCCTGCAGCAGAATCACAGTTCAAACTGGGGATTTCTGTTGATTCTTACAATGCCATTTCAGGGGTTAACTTCAGTGCCAAGGTGGTATAATTAATATCACAGCTCAGACAAACTGTCATTAATACCTTCTGTTTGCTTGCACCTTTCATTCTTTAAGATTGTTCTGCAGATTTCCTTTCCTTTTCATTTACGCATAAAGTTTCTGTTTTCTAATGCCTATGTTCTGCCTGTCTAATTTGTTTGAAATAACAGATTATTTTTTATTTAAAGATTACTGGATTTTTTTATTTATGATGGAAACTTTGATACAGAACCTGATTTTGTATGTTAAATATGCAGAAATTTGGTTAGAGAATTTGGGCAACAAAAATTAACTTTGTCTTGTTTGTTTGTGTTTGTCCTTGTTACCACTTGCAAGTAAAAGAGTTGGACAATATCGATCTAATGGGTAACTGTAATTCAAAAATACCAGCCCATTAAGCTTTAACCCATAAAATATTTTGTTTCCTAGAGAACCTTGACATTTCCAGATAATCTCAAGTTCTTTGTTTTAAAATGTGACAATTACATAGATGTTTTAGAAATTTTTATTGGTTCCAACTGCATTTTAGAATGGAGGCCATACATTTGCATCTTCGTCTGTCATCAGCTTTGAAGCATCTGGTTTGGACATGTCATACTTCTGTTTTATTTAATAAAATCAGCAATGTTCTGCATTTTATTCTGCTTTTTTTTTCTTTCAAGTTGCTGTCAGCCTTGCCCTTCTGTCTTTTTCCTCCCTCTTCATTTTTTGCTGACTGCTGCCCTCTGTCTTCCTTTTTTTTCTTTATCTTTTAGAGAAGAGTCCTTCTATTGTACTGTTCCTATAACACCTGTTAAGAGGGAGGGATCAGGCTGGGAGAGGACAGAGGAGGTGAGGTTGTGAAAGTCTGGGCTAATTGAAATTTAGGTATATATAATGCAACTTTAGGCAGCCCTACACAACAGTTCCAATGCTTTAATCTTTTGGTCTTACCAATTGACAGATACTTTCTGATTTTCAGCTTAGTCGTGGTCTTTCAATGAAATGTAAAGGCTTCATTTGAAGTCTTGCCACTATTTAATAGCAGTTTAAAGAAATAAAGAGTTTGTAATTAAGTAATGCTAAACTTGAGATGTAATAATTTCATTTAAAAAGAACAAAACACGCTCCATTCTTATTTCGTGGTATCAAAGGGACATTATGTAGAAGGCATAGATTGGTTTGGTGGCATCCTTAAATTTCAGAGGGTTGGTTTGGGGTTTTTCCCTCCTTTTGGCTTTAAGTTTTGTCCCACTTTTGGATTAAAATACATCCCTTTGTTATACAACATCAATGACATTTGCGTGGTTTAATTGATTGCAAAATCTCTCAGTTAGTTCTGTTGCCTTTATTATTTTGGCAGTTTATAATAAGCCTATTTGATACTGTGGACCATTAGCATGTACACTTGTAGCTGAAGTTATTTATATTATAATTTCAGAATTTGTTTGGAAGCAATAGTCTTGATGGAGGAAGTAGCCCTATGGTAAAACCTAAAGGAGATAAACAAGTAGAGTATTTAGATCTGGACCTAGATTCGGGAAAATCTACCCCACCTCGTAAGGTAAGCAAGTCTTCAACTCTTGCATTTCTGCAATCAAGAGTTTAAAACTTTTTCACAGGTAGCTGCTGGGAAGGAGGGAGCCTTCAGCAAGATCATCTTAACTAGTTTGTCAAATAGTCAATCAGTAGAGCCTATGTGGGACTTTTTAGAGAAACGTGCTTGTTCTACATCTGTTTGGGACATAGACTCACTTTTTATTGTTCGTTTATTTTAACATATATTTCTTGCTCTCTTGCTTTTCCCAGAAAAAGAGCAGTGGTTCGGGCAGCAGCGTGGCAGATGAACGAGTTGATTACGTTGTAGTCGACCAGCAGAAAACACTAGCACTGAAGAGCACACGAGAAGCATGGACTGATGGGAGACAGTCTACAGAATCTGAAACACCTACAAAAAGTGTGAAATGAAAATACTGCTTTTTCTTCAGAGAACAGAAAGGAGTGAATTTTGAAGAATTACAGAGCCACAGTGGCGGTGTTGTTCAACCTGTACAGGACCTGATTCACTGGTGTGTGAATAGGTTCTTGACTGAATAGGATGGAAGCCAAAGGACACTTTGAATATATCAAAGGCATTTTAAGATTGGCTCTGTGGTATCTGGAAAAATGGCAACTTGTAAATAACATGTAAAATAGCATCACTTAGTTTTCAGAAAGCCTTTTGTTCTGTAGTTAACACATTTTTTTGTAGTATTACTATGTTTATGCACTTTTTCAGTTACAATGTTGGTTCAGGTATTCCCAGTTAGTGTACCTTAATGCCTATTTCATCTGGAGAATTTTTTTTTTTCCTTACACTACTATTTCTTGCAATTTTAGGTTAATTAAGCTACATGTAGATACAGAAATTAATATTTGAACTTTGTTTTAACAACTTAAAAATTATTTTGCGGAAATACTTTCACAATTGAATAATCTACTTGAAATGCCAAGAGGCGACCGTTAGTTACGTACTTGTTTCTATTTAATACATGCAAGATTATTGGAAGTCTACAGGTTACCTTCCTAACAAAAATTGCTGTGAGTTAATAATAATGAACTGTACTGGGTTTATACCTACAATCCTGGCTTATACGTTAGTTGTTAGCTGTGGAACTTCTATTGTATTTTATTAATGACAGTGTTCTGTGTTCAATAGGTGAAGATTCTGCAGGGTGGGATCTTACACTTTTAAAGACTGAATAATTAAATATCAAGTAAGCCTGCAAACCACTGATGGCATGCAGTAATATTGTGATCTCACACTTATTAATAAGAAATAACCTTTATATTATTTACAGAAGGTAGAGTATATAAATCAGGTACGTACCAAGCACTGTTGTGCTAATACACTGATCAGGTTTAGACAATGAGCTTTAGTTTTGTACTATTTAGAAGTTCTAATGTCAGTTTTCAGTTCAAGATTAATGGGACAGTTTGACATTCACTGTTTGTAGTACTAGCAAAATACTGTGATTTTGAATTAGACATTAATTCAAATGGAAAAACTATGTTTTGACACCATAGTGCCCTTCTTATGATCTCTGTTTTACTTTAATCTCCAGCTTGGCCTTATATTTAAATCCCTATGCAACTGATATTTTATATCTCTGTTTTTAAAATTAGATAATATACTTAAATGATCCCCTTGTAAACCACTTGTTCCTCTTTCCTGGTACAGGATTTTAAGCTCTGTATACTGTGATCCTTTATTTTATTATGCCAGTTCCAAATAATAATCTGCCTTGGTTTAGAAACACTTACTTGTTATTTGGAAGAAGATAGAGGTCTTTGAATACGTGAATGAGTTAGGTCTAGATAGAAAACTTACTAACACTATTTTTATTTTTTTTTTTTTTTTTTACACAAACACCCTCAAGTAAGTGGTTGGTTTTATTTTCCTGCCCAAGTGTTTTATCTTGTCCAGATGATTTAAAAGTTGAGCATAGAGCTGTGTTGTTTTCTGGCATGTTGGCCGTTAGTACTGTGCCTAATCTACCACTGGTTTTTTCTTTCCCCTCACAGCCACAATCTACAGTATGTAAATTATCTTATTCTTAACAAAGGTTCTTTCTAAATTAGTAATATTTTGATGCTTTGAATGTTCATTTTAAAAAAGAAACTAAACACAATGCATTTTGAAGTGAATTTTAAATAAATCATGTTGTTCAGTTTTGATGTGTAAACTCTGTCCTGTGAAACACAAACGGATGTTAATGCGTCTGTGAAGGTGACTGGGCACTAACCACACTTTCCAAAACTACAGATTGCCTCTTAGTACCTCTCAAAAAATATCTACAGCTAAACAGTGTTCCTAATGAAAGTCTGATTTACAACCCTGCACTGACAGCTAAATAATCTGAATTCCCAGTCTTCTGGGAGCCAGAAGAAGTAATGTGAGCCAGGGGCCTTGATGGCTCAATCAGAAGTAGCTCAAATCCGAAAAGATTTTGGAGTTGTAGCTCAACTCTGCTTTGATGATCTTCTCGTACAATAATGAACTCTTCTTCAGTGATGCTACCATTGAAGCACTCATTAAGCGTGGTGAGTAGTAGTAACTAATGTCACGATAGTTCTGGTTTAGGACACTGTCTTTATGCACGTTATCAGTGTAATAACAGCCGTGCCCTCCACTGCTGAGATGCCTGTAATTCATTAGCAGATGTGGTTAGATAATCACTTTGCTGTTTATTCTACATAATTGTTTTGGTGCTTGCCATTGAGAAGAAGCATCCATGCTTCTATGCTCAGGTGTGCACTCATGCAGTTAAATTATCTTGGAATATTTCAAACTCTTGTTTCTTCAGTCTTTCAAGCTAGATTACTGTTTGCCCTGTGTAACCTTCAGTTACTACCTTTGTGTGGACACTAGTTGATGGTGAGATGGGTGCCAGTGGAAACTCCAGTAGATAGCTGTGCAGGAGTGGTTTGTGAGCTTTGTTTGTCAGGTGTTCTTTTTCAAACAGGTAAGTTACTGTTTCACTGAAACAGTATGTTACCAGTATGTTACTCTTGTCACCAACAAGAGTAATTTTAAACTGCAGATACATGTGTGTAGTAGGTCTTTTACAAATACAGAAAATCCTGTTCACAAAAATCAAAAGAAAAATTTAGATCCTTGTGCACTAAGATTGATTCTAAAGATGGTTTGGTATCGCATCATGCCGTAATTGGAATAACATGTTATCTGGTAACTACTAATGGCCACACTTTCACGCACTGTAGCCTCATGAAGTGCAGGTGTAAACACAGCCGTTCTGTTCTGCTAAGGATTTGTAATGTGCCACTGAAAAGGATGAAAAGATAAAAATGTTATCATTAGTCTTTTTCACTTTACTGAGATTTGTAATGAGGTAAAAAAGAAATTAACAATCTGTCCACATACGGCAGTTGTGACATCCTGCCACACATAGGGTGTACAGGCCGACTGCAGTCTTGCTGTTTTAATTTATTTAGAATACATTGTTCTGTGTAGCTAAATAGGGAGTGATGGGCAGCTCTATAGCTTTCACACTGTACTGTGAACTAAGCAAGATTTTTATCACAATGAAATTCTAGCTTACTGTTACTGACTGCAGCAGGCAATCTACATATATAGATATAGTTGTCTTGCAAAACTGCTTTGGAAACACGAGCCCTGGACACACCTTGCATTCCCTCCTTTACTATAGAGCTTTATGTCTTAAAAAGCCAAAGGATATCTATTTGTTCAAGGAAAAGGTGTTGCCATACAACATCAGTGTGCAATTTTAGAAGGAAATAACATCCCTTAATCTGTTTGGATATTTCACACTTGTAGCTCTTAAGCTGGACACTATCCACACGTCAACTTAATTTTGGAGATTGTCCTCTCTATTTCTTGCAGCTGCTTCTGTTTGTCTGGCAGTTAGTGTAATCAGTGTTTCACAAAAGCCTTGTTGATTGGTTGTAGATGGACCAAATACGAAGTTGTGAGGAGGTTGACTGGCTTTTTGTTCTATCTGAGCAAGTGTGGGTCTCAACCTCAGGAGGTACAGATAGAGACAAAAGAGAAAAGATGCTTGAGATGTATACAAACAGTGTCTTTGACCTGAAAGTTTCCTAGTGTATGTTTATGGTTCTTGGTGTTAATTTTCAATAACAAAAATGGGAGAATAGCAGGTACTGCATGCATGACTAATTAAAAGGCTTTTCTCATCTCTTTAGATAGACTTTTCTGATGCCAGTGGTTTTCTTTTTAAATGGTCTTTAAAATTCCCATGTTTTATTTGAAAGGGGTAATCTTTGTTTGCTTCAACATCTTTGCAAGAAATAAGTCAGCTGAAATGTACAGTTGTGTACTCTGCAGTGTAGACACACATAAGGTCAGAAGCAATAAGCATTTTGGTAAATACAAAATAAGTATCTTCCTGTGATACCAAATTTATTAAGCCAGTAGAATTATTTTACAGTTTCTAAACCACATGGCACAGGCCACTGCTGTTTATGTTTGTGTTGAAGAACAAAATGCTAGAAAAACTTATTAATTTTGAAGTAGTTTAGTTTACTATGTAAAAGAGAATAAGAAAAAAAGTATACATTTTAAAACATAAAATACCAAGTTAAAATGGAGACAAAGTTTTCTTGCAGTTACAAGGTCAGCATTTGTAGTAATCATCACCATCATTCACTTTTGAAGATTCTTTACAGGATCCATCATTGTTGCCAAGCCTCGTCCTGGTAGGTCTTACCTGCAATGAAACAATAAAATGTCTCTTCTCAATTTTCAGAGACTAATCCTACTATTATGAGTTTATTAAATGCTGCTTGAGGTTCTCTTTGGATGGTCCTAGTGTGTATATGTGAGGCTTGCACAGGTACCAAGACTTGATTGCACGTTGGGAGAGAGTGTGGAAATTCAGTCTTCTGAAGATACTTAAAAGGTGCAGTACAAAGACCAGCAGAATAGACTGAACAGGTTTTTTCTAAAATAAAATGCTTTTGATTTGGAAAAATAAAAGGCTTGCAGTAGGGCATCTCAACATTTTATTCTAGTTTAGCTGTAGACATTCCAGGATTGCTGAGCTGGTGTTGTGTGCCCAGTGACTACCTGTATAATCTAACATTGCCACTAACTAGACACCCAAGGAACAATATGTAAAGCTACATGTAAAGTACAGATTTATACTCTAAAACCCTATTTAGAAAAAATATATTGATATATGGGAAGCTGATCATTGATATTGAATGCAAGTAAATACAACTGGGCAGCTAAAAGTTGCCTTAACTACATTTTTAATCAGCTGGCCAGAATAGGAGGAAATACAGTTATGCATTGTTTCCCAAATTCCTACCAGACTTTATGTAACACTTTGTATTTTTATGCTTTTTTCAGTGAATATAGAAGAAGGAGTCACTCCTTGTTGCTCTGCACTTGTGCTGTGGACTTGCTTGTAAGCAGTGCAGGCTTACTGAAATGTTTGTGTAGGATTCCTCCCCATCTTCATCCCTGTTATCTGTTAGTGGGGAAGGATGCTGGCCTGGGAGCCTTGGAGATGCCTAAGACTAGTCTGCTGGAGTATCTCATTTTGTGTTTACAGTTAATGGAATTAAAATTGTGATTCAACCCTCTGCTGAGGTTGATTTCATAATAATACATATAAATCATGATGTACATACTTAGGTTTGGAGGTTTATTTAATTAATCTCAGTTGAGACCAGAATGTTGAAACAACCGATGTTCAGAGTGAAGCTCCATAACCTCTAGGCAGGCATGGGGCAGCATTTTTAAAAGGCATTCAGTGTAACAGGGTTGCAAATTCCACAAGCATGCAAATCCATTGTCTGATCTTCTGAGGAGCAGACTTTAATATTCAAGGCACTGGTGTATCCTGTTTAAGTAAGTAAAAGTTGCAAGAACTTGTTCAGAATAATCTCATTTCTGCTCAGGTCTGTAAATATAAGTTTAGGATCTAAATTCTAAAAATACTCTGTGTTCTAACTTTTTTTCCCTGCATAAATGAAATGATCCTGAAGACATGTTTACCATTAGCTCTGTTCACTGTCAGCTTAATATAAAAGAGCAAGGAATGGACTTGCCCTCAGAGAACTTTTAAAAATAAGGAAAAGTAAGTAAAGGAGCTGATGAGGCCCAGGTTTTAGCCTCTGATCTGCCTTGCAGTGAACTTCCTTCCCCTTGTTACATGATGGAGTGCAGCTACTCCTGATTTCAGTGCTCAGTTTAGAAGTGGGGTCAGAAATTCTATGGACAATGTCAGAGGTGCCAACAAGCTCTGGAAAAATGCGCTGCTTAAAAATTAGCTGGTGAGCTGGCTATTCAAGCTGCCCTGGGATACAGTCCTCTTGGAAGTCTTTGGCAAGAAGGTGAAGAGATGCTGGTTTATGGTGCAGTCTGATCTTAGGCGTGTTTTTGTGGAAGCTTATTCTGAACCTACTTCTGTGATAGTGCCCTTTGTAGTGTGTAACTAGGCACACAGATTCATTAACAGTTTCAACCTTTTTTTGTCAGGGTGTACTTGCATTAAGGTTTAGGGATAAATTTCCATTTGATAGTTCTAAAATCTTTCTTGAGGTTCTCTTTTAGTAGATGCATTGTGTAGGAAGATGGAAACTTTAAATGAAGCAAGCAGTTGCAGTTCCCTAAACTGGGATGAAATTCTGCTTAAACAAAACGTAAAATAATCCCTCAGCCCTTTAAAAAAAAAAAAAAAAAAACAAAAACCAAGAACAAGCAAAACAAAAAAATCCCCACAACTTCATTTCAACTGTGTATCTTTATTCAGTATTTTCTATTTATAAGTAACTGTCTTCAGGTGCACCACAACCATGCCAACCTTTTCTGTTTCCTTCAGAAAGCATCCCTTCAGATCACTGTCAGTTATGTTGGCTGGGATTTCTGCTTAGGGCTGCTGAAATAACTATTTGGCTGACTCCCTCCTGGTCAGGTGCTTTTGTAAGACTACCAGTTCTGGGTACACAGCCTCAGATTTTTCTCTTAATAGTTTTTATTTTCCCTGTATCATGACGATCTGAATACAAGCTTTTATTTTTTCCATAAGACACTTAGTTCTTCGGTGAAGTATTACTATGATTTTATGTCTTTCTGGCTTTTTTTTTCCTTCAAGTATTCTCTAATTAAAGGAGGTTTGAAAACTAATTTGTAATAGCTGCTCTCTTTTTCATAAGTGAGCAGAAGTTTTCTTACTTACCAAATAATCTCTGTTATTCAGAATAATCACTAATGCAGAAAGGAATTCAGACAATGTGTACAAGCTAGTAATTCAAAAGAAGTGACTATAGCCTAATACTAAATGTGTATTCATGTCTAATACCAAGGACTTGGAAAATGTGTGGCACAAAGCAAGCACAGTCTACAGCACACATAAGGATACGCTCTTTTTGCAATAAAAACTGTATTGAAAGACCCTGCATGTCCTGTGTCTTCTGGTCTATAGAATATATAGTTACAGAAAAGTAGTGGGTAGATACTATGTTTTTTCATAGAAAAAAAAAAAAACACCCCAATACATTACTGCATTTTGGTTGAGCCTTTCAGTCACAGCAGCATGCAAATAAAATCTGAAAGCATTTTTTTTACTCTGGGTTTCTTCTCTGAGTGCTGCTTGTTAAAAAAATCTCCTATCTGAGGGTTTCTGTAACAAGGCCAGCAGTCGGCACTATATGGGGTACATTTTTTGCATGGGTAAATTTTGTTGACCAAAAGGCTTGTTTTAAACTGGGCACAAGCAGAGTCTGACATGCTATCTGGATGTGTTGCTGTTACCAAATGTTCACTGGTTTGTGGTTGTGCAAAAAATGAAAGTTTTCTTGTCTTTGCACACCACTGTTTTTGTAGACTGCTTTTTGAAGATAGACCTCAAACATTGTAGGCTTACAAATGGCAGGTGCCATTTATTTTGCATGAAGCTGTAACTTTGCTAGGATGGTGACACTGTAATCTGAATAATGTCATCTCCACAGTATACAACATTTAAAGAGCACATGGATAGAAATTTATACACTTACGAGTGGTAAACTCTAAAATGTTTCCGTTGCATTAACGGATCTACTGAAATTAATATATGGCATCTTCTGCATGTGTTGATTTTTTGTGTGAGGTTTTTGTTTGTTTTATAGTGAAAATCAGTGATTCTCAATTATGATGAAGCTATACCTTTGCTGACAGGCACAGATTTTTTTGGTTTGGTTTTTTTTTGTTTGTTTGTTTTGTTTTTAACCAGACATAGAATGATTTTGATGGCTGATTTGAATCTACGTGTATATATATTAGCTGTTGCCTGCAGCGCCATTAATCTAAGACCAGAAGAAAAATGATGGTGAGAGAAGAGATGGCTTTCAAGTAGGCCTGATGGTAATTCCTTTTGCATAGGCTAGCATTGTGAGGGGCTGACAGAAAAACTGAGTATCTTAATTTCACCTATGTAGTGTTTTACTTTTGTGTTTTAAGCTAAACTTCAAAGAACAACACAACCCCTCAAGATCTGAGTGGCAGCCAGACTCTCTCCCCTCTTGTGCCTTCTTGAGTCCAAATGACTGCCATATGTCTAATGGTGTGACCACAAACAACTCTATTTCATTCCTTCCATTTCCCAAACTTTGGGAAGATTTATAGTGTTGATACATGTGCAGCAATGCCTATTAGTGTGATTGCTGCATAACTAATAGTATCGTTTAGAGTTCCTCTTACTTGTGGTGGTTCAATTTCTTGTTTTACAAGAAGTCATCTAAAGAATATTAATTGAAGTTATGATTACACAACTGAGCAACAAAATTGAAAGACGTGTTGCCTGAGAGATTTGACAAAACTCTGTAATTAAACTGTTCTTTACTAACTTCATAAGCATGTTAATAATTAGTTGTCTCTACAGTTTGGTACTGATTGAGGGAGGACTTTTTTCCTTACCATGTATTTGACCATATGTTGTTTAGCATATTGAGTAACCCCTGTCATGAGCTGCTTTATGCTGCTGATTGCTTTTAATTTAAGGACTCCATATTTGGGCTTGTATGGACTGTTATGGTTTTGTGTGTTCATGAGCATCTTCATGTTAACTTGAAAAGTCCTTGTTCCTGTTTTGGCTGGGGTTTCTTATTTGGTTTGGGGGATTGGTTTGTTTGTTGGGTTTTTTCTTGTTGTTTCTTGGGTTTTTCTTGGCATAGTCATCTGCCCTGCTGTTAGGACTTTAAGAAATTTACAACCTTTAGTCTCACTTTCCATTTTTGGCAAGTTGTTTGTTTTTTTTTTAACTATTAATATTATACCTGCCCCTGCCCATGTTAGAAGTGTAACAGTTTGGGGTTTTTTTGCCTCTAACTGAGCCTTTTCCTCTGAGCATGGTGGAGATTTTGGTAACTTTCTGCTGTTCCATAGCATAGTTCTCTTCACATGGAAATAGCTTGTCCAAAACTGATGTAGGAGTTGACTCTTAGTGATATTGCTTGCTTGCAGTGATACGGGCTGCATGGCAACTGCAAGTGCTGGTTTGGGCTGGGAAAGATTTAATTTTCTTCACAGTAACTGATATGGAGCTATGTTTCAAATGAGTGCTGGAAACAGTGTTGGTAACACAGGGATGTTTTTGTGACTGCAGAGTAGGGCTTACACAGGGTCAAGGCCTTCTCAGACTACCCCGGTAGTGAGTAGGCTGGGGGTGCACACAAAGTTGGGAGGGGAAACAGCCAGAACACTTGACAGCAACTGACCAAAGGAATATGTCAGACCATATAGCATCATGCTCTGCTTATGAACTAGGGGGAAAGTTGGCCTAGGATTAGTGAAATTTGGATGGAAGTGGTGTTTTCTTCCCTTATTGTCTCACCTTCTCCACTAAGCCATATCTTACCTGGCAATTTTATTCTGATCATAAAAGATGGTGTCGAAGATGTTGAGTCATCCTCACCTCTCTTCCAAAATTCCTGATTCCTTCCCAAGGAACTTTACCCCAGTTTTCTTCACCAGTGATCTCCCACATCTGGTTTTGTTTGAGTAAAGGGGGGACAAGGGTGCAAAATGGGGAGAGGGGGAGGAGGGTGCTAGATCATCTGAACTATATCACAGCACTATATCATCTGAAGCTACTCCAGAAGAGAAGGGGGCAGAAGCCAAAGCAGAGCAGATTAAAACTGGACACAAGACTATGCTGGAATAGTATACGCAGCTAAACTAATGCTACTTAGTATAATTTGTTCCTGCATATCTTTAAAAGTTAAAGCTATCTCCCTGAATACAGAGATGAACCTTCAACAAAGCTCAGGGATTCTGTTTTTATGGGTGATAGCAAATTGAAACAAGTAGTAGGAAAATATGTCAGTAAATGCATTATTAGTTGAGAAATCCTGTTCTAGTAAAATTGAGAATTTTCTGGAAAGTTATTCATCTGAGTAGTTTTGGCAGGAATGAAGTGACACAATCTTCTGGAAATGTCAAAGTTAACAATTTTAATTTAAAGAAATTTTAAAGGAAGTCGATTAAAAAAACAAACCAAAAAAACCAAACAACAAGCCAGACACTAATGGAATGAAGAGTTGGAATAATCATCATGGAGATGGTTTCTGTTTAACTGTACCTTCATGATTACAATAGCTTATCAGGGTTTTAAGAACCTAAAAGTGTGCAAGTCCATGGCACCTGCTGAAATCCATCTGCGGGTTGGGAAGGAGCTGGCGAATGAAGTTGCGAAGGCACTGTCCATAGGGATGCTGGGGAGGGGACTCTTCATGAGGGACTGTAGTGAGAGGACAAGGGGTAATGTGTTCAAACTTAAACAGGGGAAGTTTAGATTGG